>CM060350.1:2484547-2487047 GCA_030674155.1 Stramonita haemastoma
GCACGCACTCACACATACACACACAGAGAATGAGAGAGAGAGAACACTGAACACTGAAATTGTTTAATGTACATCTGCCTTAGACCACAATACACTTTCAGGGGCAAAAATAGAAAGATGCAAAAAACTGAAATATACCTTTTCGTAAGAGAGAGAGAGAGAGAAGAGAGAGAGAGAGAGAGAGAGAGAGAGAGAGAGAGAGAGAGAGAGAGAGAGAGAGGGATGCAATGCAAGGCAAGGGCAAGGCAAGGCAAGGCAAGGCAAGGCAAATTCTTTTATTTCGAGGATAATGAATAAGCACTCGTGTGTTTTTTTTACATCCAGTCCCCGCCCTTACCAGGGATAAGATCAAGATTTTTTAAAAAGCTCATCTAACTAAACAACAACAATAATTATGATCCAAATACCAAGAACAAGAGACCATACCCAGTAGCAAACAACAGACAAAAAAAAAAGATATGGCAGAAAGACAATAATAAGGTTATAAAAAATGCGCTCATTCACAAAACAAAAATAAGAAATACTCAAATGTTGAATTTGATTGCGAGACAGACAGACAGACAGACAGACAGACAGACAGACAGACAGACAGACAGACAGACAGACATAGACAGTGAGAGAGACACAGAGAGAGAGAGGCAGAGACAGACAGACAGAGAGACAGAGACAGACAGACAGACGGACAGGCCGACCGACTGACCGACTCACAGACAGACCGACATACAGAGATGATGATGATGATGATGATGATGATGATGATGATAATGATGATGATGATAGTATAATGATGATTCTGTGTGTGAACGCACACAGAACGCCTTGCACACACGTTAAATCCTGTTCCGCTTTTCGTAAGAGTAGGCCATGGTGTGCCGGTGGGAACAGTTGACATTTCCAAAATTGCATACACACGGGGACTGGATGTAAAAAAAAACCCTCAAGAGTGCTTATCCCGTTATCCTTGATATAAAAAAATTAAAATTAAAAAAAAATTAAAAATAATTAAAAATTAATTAAAAAATTATAAATTATTAAAAAATAATATAAAGTTATAGACCATGACAAACATAACCTTCTTCTCCCTCCCAACTGAACCACAGTTTCCCCAGCATTATAGATCCCCTCCTTCTATTCCCCAACCTCCACTGCTAAACCTTTACCTACCACCTTTCCCCCTCCCCCCATATACCCACCCCCTACCTGTCCTATCTCCCCCCCCTCCTGCCTACCTATCCCTCCCTATCTCCCCATCCTCTCCACCCCTCCCCTACCCCCCCCCCCCATCCCCCCCCCCATCCCCCAACCCTCTCTCCCCCTCCTCTCCCCCCCATCCCTCTCTCCACTCCCCCCCCATCCCCCAACCCTCTCTCCACTCCACTCTCCCATCCCCTACCCTCCACTCTCCCCCCTCCCTCTCTCCACTCCCCCCATCCCCCCTCTCTCCCTCCCCTCCCTCCCCCCTCCCCCACCATCCCCCTCCACTCCCCCATCCCCCCCCTCCCCTCCCTCCCCCCTCCACTCCCTCCCCTCCTCCCCCTCTCCCCCACCTTCCCCTCTCCCCCAACCCTTATCCCCCTTCCCCCCCATCCCCGTCTCTCTCTCTCCCCCCATCCCCCTCCCCTCCCTCTCTCCCCCCCACCTTCCCTCTCTCCCCCCCACCTTCCCTCTCCCCCCCTCCCTCCCTCTCCCCCCTCCCTCTCTCCTCCCCCCCTCCCTCTCTCCCCCCCACCTTCCCTCTCTCCCCCAACCCTTCTCCCCCCCCCTCCCCCAGGCACAAACACAGGAAGATAGACAACACATCTCCTCCAAAGCTCAGAGGATTACAAGTTAGGGGCAGATCTCCAAAGAGATCTGCCATTCTTAACTCAGCTTAAGTTACTTGCAATCGCATTCTTAGGCCATCTTATCAAACAAACAATTCCAAACTTTCAGGGTGTTTTTCCTATATTACTTTGAAAATGAACAAAAGATATATATTTACAATCATTTACTCCATCTTGTACTTGTTCAAGACAGGTCAACAGCAATTCCTACAAATTCATATAAAACTTGTTGTTTCTTTTCCATGATATGGCAAGTTTTATCTGGACTACTAAGCAACTTTAAACAATTAAAAGGGATTTAATTGTTTAAGGTAGTCTGTGAAGGGGAAGTAATATTGACATCAAATAGCCACACAGCATGTGTGTGTGTGTGTGTGTGTGTGTGTGTGTGTGTGTGTGTGTGTGTGTGTGCGTGCGTGCGTGCGTGTGTGTGTGTGCGTGCGTGCGTGCGTGCGTTGTGTGTTTGTGTAAAAATCCATGATATTTTGCAAAAAAAAAGATCTTGTAGCATGTTTATATATGTTGCAAAAACTTTGGAAGTTGTTAAATATTTTAAATATTTAGGAATTGTTTTCAGTGAGAGTGGCAGTTTTGCAAAATATGAGGAAAATGCTTAATCAAGCTACTAAAGTCATGTTTAGTCTGGTAAGGACTGCATGGCAAAAAGAAATACCTAT
>CM060350.1:2497047-2500861 GCA_030674155.1 Stramonita haemastoma
CCGACCGACCGACCGACAGACAGACAGACAGACAGACAGACAGCCCCCTGATGGGAAAGAAAAATTCCCTTCTGCTGTTGTCTTTAACTGGCTGTTGTCCTAAACGGAGATAAGAACTAGCTCCTGTGACCTCCAAGCCGCCGCTGTGGCCTAGTGGTTAGGGTGTTGTACTCGTAATCTAAAGGTTGCGGGTTCGATCCCAGCTATTCCGCTATGGCGTTGTGCCCTTGGAAAAGGCACTTTACGGCTATTTTCTCACCCCACCCAGGTGTAAAAGGGGTACCAACCTTGTGTTGGGGTTAATCCTGCGATAGACTGGCGTCCTATCCAGGGGGGAGTCTATGACTCTCAGTCGCTTAACGCCACAGAAACCGGGATAAGCACCGGCCTGATGAGCCTTATGGCTCGGGACAGACTTTAACCTGTGACCTCCAAGAGTTGGAAACGTCGTGTTGAAGCTTACCTCCTTTCTTCTCCTTTCCTATTTACATTTTTTTTTAAAAGTTTTTTTTTTCTTCTCTCCCTTCTCCTTTCCTTCACCACGCGGGCTGCCAATGCATAGACTGCAAATTTGCAAAAGACAAAAGGTTTTTTCTTGTTCTTCTTGTTCTTGTTGTTGTTGTTGTTGTTGTTGTTGTTGTTGTTTTCTTCTTCTTCTTCTTCTTCTTCTTCTTCTTCTTCTTCTTCTTCTTCTTCTTCTCCTCTCCTCCTCCCTCCTCCTCCTCCTCCCTCCTTTCTTTCTTTCTTTCTTTCTTTCTTTTTGTTCTTTGTCTTTTTTTTGTCTTTTTTTAAAAAAGATTTACAGTGTTTTTTTTGTTTTTTGTTTTGTTTTGATTTGTTTTATTTTATGTTATTATTTTAATTTTAATTAAAATAGATTTATTTATTTATGTATCTATTTACTTCTTCTTATTATTTTTTCTTAGATTTACAGTGATTTGGGTGGGGGGGGGGGGGGTTGTTGTTGTTTTTTTTGGGGGGAGGGTTTACCAGGTTCGTACAGGTGAAGCCTGGACCGCCCAACCCCTGCAACACCTCCTACTAGCCACACAGGATCGTGAAGCATGGAAAAAGATCTCTGTTGCGTCTTCTCTCATGTCCCCCCTACGTCCTTTGGGACATGGGACTGAGTGAGTGAGTGAGTGACAGTTGAAGGTCTCAATCCAGTTAAGGACAAAGCGTGGGTTTAAGGACACGGCAGTGCTGCTGGCTATTTGTAGCAGGACATTATCAGGCCTCTGTTCTGAAATTACTGGCAGTCATGCTGGCTCTCTCTTTATGGCTCCTCTATTTTGGGGTCTGTTCCGTTTGAGTTCACATCATTGTTTGCCTTGTATCAACCAACGCACACACACACACACACACACACACACACACAACACACACACACACACACACACACACACACACACACACAGAGTTAAAATGTATGTATGTATGTATTATTTATTTAGTTAGTTAGTTAGTTATTCTTTTATATCGAGGATAACAGAATAAGCACTCATGTGCTTTTTTTTCATCCGGTCCCCGTGTGTATGCAGTTTTGTAAATATTGTCATCTGTTCCCACCGGCACACGATGGCCTACTCTTACGAAAAGCGGAACAGGATTTAACGTGTGCGCAAGATGTTCTGCGTGCGTTCGCACACGGGGCCTCGGTTTAAAGTCTCATCCGATGGACTTTTGGGGAGAGTGGAGTCAGCACTGATGTTAACTCCAGGAAGAAAATTTCCTCGACCGGACTCGAACCCGGGTCTTCAAATTGCCAGCGCAATGTTCTGACCACTAGGCTATCCGCTTATGTATGTATGTATGTATGTATTATGTATGTATGTATGTATGTATGTATGTATGTATGTATGTATGTATGTATGTATGTATGTATGTACGTACCTACGTATGTGTGTGTGTTTGTATGTATGTATGTATGTATGTATGTATGTATGTATGTCTGTCATGTCTGGTCATGTCTGTCTGTCTGTCTGTCTGTCGTCTGTCTGTCTGTCTGTCTGTCTGTCTGTCTGTCTGTCCTGTCTGCTCTGTCGTATGTATGTACATGGATTCAAGATCACACAGACAGAAAATAAAATACTTACACAGATACATGGATGCAAGTACGCAAGCATATATGCTCACAGAGGCGCGTGCGTACACACACACACACACAGTGTGGCTATTTCATGGCAATATTACTTCCCCTCCCCCCCTACCCCCCCCTTCCCTATCCCCCCACCTTCCCAATCCCCCCACCTTCCCCTCCCCCCCTCAACCCCACCTTCCCCTCCCCCCCTCTCCTCCTCCCCCCACCCCCTCCTATCCCCCTTCCTCTCCTCCTCCTCCCCAAGCACAAACATAGGAAAATAGACAACACATCTCCTCCAAAGCTCAGAGGATTAGAAGTTAGGGGGCGATCTCCGTAGAGATCTCCCATTTCTACTTTTCAGCTTAATTTGTTGCCTTTATAGTTTTGCAACATATTATTACACTAACAATTCCACACTTTAAAAGGATTCTTTTCCCATGTCTGCTGAGAAATTGCAAAAAAAAAAGTTTAATCCTAAACATTTCTTAGCACCATGTCCTTTCAAACAGGTAAACAGCACAGTCTACAATTTTATTAAAATAAAATTGCTGCTTCATTGACATTAGATACAGATTTTCCTCTGGACTTCTGAGTAACTTCAAACAATAAAAAGGAACATAACTGTTATGACAGCCTTGGAAGGTGGATAATATTGCCTTAAAATAAATTAACGTTTTATCACGCAAATAGAATGTGTCTGAAATTCTAAATAAATGCAGAATAAATTAACACAGGTTAAAAAAAAAAATTACAGTTTGAAGACAGTTGTCATTGGCAAATTTGTTTTCTTGGGGCAATGCAGAGATAGATAAGAAATGAAACAGGAGGGGAAAATTTCATTTTTGAAATAAGTATGTCTTGAGACTGGATTGAAAACTGTCATCAGTAGGCTTTTAGCAAAGTGAGAGAGGGGGGTCATTCCAGACCGATGGACCAGATATAGAGAAAGAGAAAAACACACACACACACACACACACACACACACACACACACACACACACACACACACACACACACACACACACACACACACAGACGTTAAATGAATTTGAACACACACAAACACACACACACAAGATTCAAGATTTAATTCCTTACACCCCTTTTGGGGCATGGAAGATAACAAACAAATTCAACAATACTAATACTAGTATTCTCAATACTGACAGGAACTGAAAAGCAACATGATAAACAAACAATAGTAAAGACTCCAGACATTTTAAAGTATATCAATTTCTGTAAAAGACACAATCCACACTTGTGAAAAACAACAAAACAAAATTTCAAGAAAAACGTTCAAATGTTATGAGCTTTGGGGGAGACGGGAGAACTTTTCAACATTTACATTTCCACAGACTGCAAAAATCATAACTGGACATGGGTTGAAAAAATGATGAGGAATAAATACTTGTGATAAATGTTTAAAGTAGGAAACATTCCATGATAAAAAATAAATTTCTCCCCTAAAACAGACATATTGCATTTTGAACATACTCTTTCTTCCTGTGGTATGTTTTGAAAACATCCAATCTCAATAGAAAGCTTGTGACAACTGCAACTAAATTTCATAAGACTGTAAACATACACGTCTGGCAGACAAGTTATATATTTTTCCATACTTAACATTGGTTTTATAGTTCTTGTACTAAAGGTATCTACTATTATCCCACAGCTCAGCTCTTCATTCATTAACAAACTTTTCTATTAAGAAGGTTTTGATAATTACATGAA
>CM060350.1:2500961-2503461 GCA_030674155.1 Stramonita haemastoma
GTGAGTGAGTGAATGAATGAATGAATGAATGAATGAATGAATGAAAGAATGAGTCTATCATTCATTCATTTTCAATCATTAGCTTCATATAGTTCTCTGTTTTTTTTGTCTATATTTTTATTTTCATTCGTTCCCTATGCATACTTACTGACTCAGCTGCTTGGTGGTGGTGGTTGTAGTAGTAGTAGTAGTAGTAGCTAGTAGTAGTAGTAGTAGTAGTAGTAGTAGTAGTAGTAGTAGTAGTAGTAGAGTAGTAGTAGTAGTAGTAGTAGTAGTAGTAGTAGTAGTTAGTAGTAGTAGTAGAGTAGTAGTAGTAGTAGTAGTAGCAGTATAGTAGTGTAGTGAGTAGTAGCAGTAGTGTTGTGTAGTTGTAGTAGCGGTGGCCCATGTTTTGGGGAATTCGCGCTATGTAAGCCTCCATTTTAATATTATTATTATTTATTATTATTATTATTATTATTATTATTATTATTATTATTATTATTATCATCATATCATTTTATTATAGTGGTGGTGGTGGTGGTGGTGGGTGGTGGTGGTGGTGGTGGTGGTGGTGGTGTGTGGTGGTGTGGTGGTGGTCGGTCGTCGGTCGTCGTCGTCGTCGTGTGTGTGTGTGTGTGTGGTGGTAGTGTAGTGTAGTGTGTAGTAGTAGTAGTAGTAGTAGTAGTAGCTAGTGGATAGTAGTATAGTAGTAGTAGTAGTAGAGTAGTAGTAGAGTAGTAGTAGTAGGTGGTGGTAGGTGGTAGTGTGGTGGTGGTGGTGTAGTGGTGTGGTGGTGGTGGTGGTGGTGAGTGGTGGGTGGTGTGTGGTAGTGGTGGTGTGTGGTAGGTGGTGGTGGTGGTGGTGTGTGATAGTGAATGGAGATGAAACTCTCCATGGTAGTAGTTTTAGGGTAGTATAGTGGATGAGGGTGGATGTATCATGTAGTCTAAATCGGCAGACTGCAAAAACATCCCTACCACATCGCTACAGTCAGCCCCCTTTTCGGCGAATGATTATGTCAGATAAAAAAGCAAGGCGTGTGTTGTACATGAGTCTTCTTCCCCACTCCACCACCACACCCATTTCTCACCCCCCTTACCTATCTCCTTAAACACTCACGCCCCCTCCCACCCCCACCCCACCCCTCGCCCTCGCAGCTCTGGCGCAAACAGAGTGAACACAGTTGCCTTTGTCTGGTCTTTGACTTCCAGGTATTTCTCAGAGTTTCTCATCTTCCCGCTTCTTGTGTGGTGGGAACCCCCCTCCACACACCCCACCCACCCCCCACCCCTGCTTGCGCACACGTTAAATCCTGTTCCGCTTTTCGTAAGAGTAGGCCATCGTGTGCCGGTGGTGGGAACATATGACATTTACAAAAACTACATACACACACACAGGGACTGGATGTAAAAAAAAAAATTTAAGCACAACATTATCCTCGACATAAAAGAATAAAATAAATAAATAAAAAGATAATATGATTTTTTCATCTGTCCCTACCACCGGCACACAATGGCCTGCTCTTTCGGAAAGGCGGAGCGGGGTTTTAACGTGTGCGCAAGATGTTCTGCGTGCGTTCGTACACGGGTAGCATGGCCTGCTCTTCAGTGCTGACTCCACTCTCCCCAAAAAGTCCTTCGGATGAGACTTTAAACCGAGGCCCCGTGTGCGGCGAACGCACGCAGAACATCTTGCGCACACGTTAAATCCTGTCCCGCTTTTCGTAAGAGTAGGCCATCGTGTGCCGGTGGGAACAGATGACAATATTAACAAAACTGCATACACACGGGGACCGGATGAAAAAAAAGCACATGGTTGCTTATTCTGTTATCCTCGATATAAAAGAATAAAATTTTAAAAAATATAATAAATAAAGGCGGAACGGGGTTTTAACGTGTGCACAAGATGTTCTGCGTGCGTTCGTACACGGGGTAGCCTCGGTTTTATAAAGTCTCATCCCAATGACTTTGACATCCAGTTCGATTTTTTTTCTCCCAAAGATGGAATATGATTATTATGTCGAGGGTCAGACTTCATAAATACTGATGTGTAACACACAAGACCTCGGTTTTTCGTCTCATCCGTAAGAGATGTTGTACATTGTTATAAAATATCATGAAATACGGGTTTTTCACACACATATATAAAGTAAGCAAGCTATTCACAGATGATAAGGAAAGATAATAAAGTATAAGAAATATTATTAGGAAAGACAAAAAAAAAACCCTACACTAAGAATGTTGATATGCGTTCCCCAGCGTAACAGTTTGGGAGGGGGAGTCACCACCTAGAATGTGCATGCTCTCTGACTCACCTCACACATTCATCCCAAATTTGCACACGACAGTGAGTGCATTTTTAAAAAAAATTCTTTTATATCGAGGATAATGGGATAAGCACTCACGTGCTTTTTTTTTTACATCCAGTCCCCGTGTGTTTGCAGTTGTGTAAATATTGTCATCTGTTCCCACCGGCACACAATGGCCTATTCTTACGAAAAGCGGAACAGGGTTTAACG
>CM060350.1:2515961-2518461 GCA_030674155.1 Stramonita haemastoma
TTTATATTTTATTCTTTTATATCCAGGATAATGGGATAAGCACTCATGTGCTTTTCTTCATCCAGTCCCCGAGTGTATGCAGTTTCGTAAATCTTGTCATCTGTTCCCACCGGCACAGGATGGCGCCCACTCTTACGAAAAGCGGAACAGGATTTAACGTGGGCGCAAGATGCTCTACGTGCGTTTTCACACACGGGGCCTCGGTTTACAGTCTCATCCGAAGGACTTTTGGGGAGAGTGGAGTCAGCACTGATGTTAACTCCAGGAGAAAAATCTCCTCGACCGGACTCGAACCCGGGTCGTCAAATTGCCAGCGCAATGTTGTGACCACTAGGCTATTCCGTCCCGACTACTACTACACACGACAAGCACACACTTGGCGGACAGATTACAGGAAAAAATGCCTGACACGGTGGCAGTAACGCAGCCAGACTTAATTCCATAATAATAGTAGTGTTTGTGGGGGGGGGGGGGGGGGGGTCGTAATCTGCTAGCTTACTGCGGCAAGTACACACGGGTGCAGTGCCCTGAACACAAAGGGTTAACCTTAATGCGCCTTAGCTACACGTGTATGGTCAACGTTTCGCGTCAAAAAAAAAAGAAAAAAAAAGAAGGAAAGAACTGTGATGGGGTGGTAAGTAGATTACCTCCCATGCGATCAGAGCCCTGTGTTACTAAATCGGGACACACCTCCTGCAAAGTGTGCAGATGCTCTGTTTCCTTGGGTGGTGGTCGAAAGCCCTCCATTGTACATACTATTTGCCTTCATGGTGAACGGTAGAATTTATGCAGCCTCTTTTTTTTAGAGGTCACGTCCTGTAACTGGCTAGCTGTACCCACCTGAGAAGCTGTGCAGAGATGGGACAGACATCACATGGGCCATGTCCACTCTGTTACAGAACGAAACGAACGGAAAGAAAGAAAGAAGAAAGAAAAAGAAAGAAAGAAAGAAAGAAAGGAAAGAAGAAAGAAGAAAGAAAGAAAGAAAAAAAGAAGAAAGAAAGAAAGAAAGAAAAAGAAGAAAAGAGGGAAAGAAGAAAACGACAGAGGACAGAAAGAAACAAAGAAAAGGGGAAGAAAGGTAATAAAAAAAAAAAAAAAAGACAAGTATAGGCACAAGAGCAAAAGATGAAGCGTATAGAGCACAATTATGTTTACTCCTTCCGAAGCGAGTCCATATGACGTCACTACCATACCACATTTTTATGGCCAAGATATAAAAAAAAAAAATGTAGGCCCACACATTTTTAACCTCCACTGAAAAAAAAAACAAAAAAAAACCGAGAAAATATCAGAGAAATCTGCTGTGACATAAAGTGGTACAAAAAAACAAAATACAAAAACAAAGAAAAGGGAGGAAAAGGGGAAAAAAAAACACCAAAAATACCACAACCTCTGCATTTGATGTCAGCCATATTCGGGCATTTCATTTTATTTTTCGCGCGCTTTTTTTTTTCTTTTCTTGTTCTTTTCTCTCTTTTTTCCTTTCATGCTGGTGACGTCAGAATTAATCCCACTTCACGTAGGATTGAACATAAACGCTAGGAGAGGAGAGGAGGAGAGAGAGAGAGAGAGAGAGAGAGAGAGAGAGGGGGGGAGAGAGAGGGAGGGAAAAGAGGAGGGGGAGGAGAAGAGAAGGGGGGGAGGGAGAGAGAGAGAGGGGAGGGAGAGAGAGAGGGGGAGGAGGAGAGAGAGGAGGGAGGGGAAGAGAGAGAGAGGAGGGAGGAGGGAGAGAGGAGGGGGAAGGGAGAGAAAGGAGAGAGAGGGGGGAGAGGAGAGAGAGAGAGGGGTGAGAGATGAGAGGGGGGAGGGAGGAGGAGAGAGAAGTGGAGAGAGAGGAGAGAGAGAGAGAGAGAGAGAGAGAGGAGAGAGAGGAGAGAGAGAGAGAGAGAGAGAGGAGAGAGATGAGAGGAGAGAGAGAGGAGAGAGAGAGAAAAGATCATAAGAGAATGAAAGAGGAGGGAGACAGAGAGAGAGAGAGAGTGTGTGTGTGTGTGCGTATGTGTGTGTGTGATTGTGTGTGTGTGTGGTGTGTGTGTGTGTGTGTGTGTGTGTGTGTGTGTGTGTGTGTGTGTGTGTGTGTGTGTGTGTGTTGTGTGTGTGTGTGTGTTGTGTGTGTGTGTGGTGGTGTGTGTGTGTGTGCGTATGTGTGTGTGTGCTTGTGCTTGTGTGTGTGTATGTGTCTATATTCTTTTTCTTATCTATTTATTCTTTTATATCGAGGATATGGATGTGTGTGGGGGGGGGGGGGAGGGTGATGGTTGGTGGTTTATAAAATAATAATGTCAAAGGTTATGTGTGACTGAGTCCGCGTGCGTGCCTCTGCATACCGTGTGCCGAGTGTTCTTTTTCCTTCCGATCTCTTCTCCCTGACTCTTTTTTCTGCTTTCCGTCTTTCCGTTTAGGACCACACACACATGCATGCACGCACGTACACACACACACACATGGACGCACACACGCACGCTCACTCACTCACTACCACACACACACACACACC
>CM060350.1:2535961-2538461 GCA_030674155.1 Stramonita haemastoma
AGGATTTAACGTGTGCGTAAAAGATGTTATGCGTGCGTTTGCAGCACACGGGGCCTCGGTTTAAAGTCTCATCCGAAGGACTTTTGGGGAGAGTGGAGTCAATACTGATGTTTACTGTCTGTGCATGTGTTTGGTTAGTTGGTTATTTATTCTTTTTTTATGTATTTATTTATTTACTTATTTATTATTATTTATTTATTTACCTATCTTATTTTTTTTATTAGTTGTTTATTTATTTGATCTTTTGTTTATTTATTTCTTTTATCATAAATTTATCGCATGCTATTTTGGGGTTAGGATATTGTCTGTGCGTGTGTTTGTTTAGTTTGGTTGTGTGTTTTTTTATTTCGTTCTTTATTCTTTTGTTTATTGATTGATTGATTTTTTCTTTTATTCATGTATACTGGCAGTATGCTGGCAGTATGCTGGCAGTACGTATATGATTATACAGTCTATAGGGGCAGTATGCTGCAGTACGTATATGATTATACAGTATGATGGCAGTACGTATATGATTATACAGTATGCTGGCAGTATGTATATAATTATACAGTCTATAGGGCAGTATGCTGGCAGTACGTATATGATTATACAGTATGATGGCAGTATGTATATAATTATACAGTATGATGGCAGTATGTATATAATTATACAGTCTATAGGGGCAGTATGGTGGCAGTATGTATACATACAGTCCATGATTATGCAGTATGATGGCAGTATCTATATATATACAGTCTATAGGGGCAGTATGGTGGCAGTATGTATACATACAGTCTATGATTATACAGTATGATGGCAGTATGTATATATATACAGTCTAAAGGGGCAGTATGGTGGCAGTATGTATACATACAGTCTATGATTATACAGTATGATGGCAGTATGTATATAATTATACAGTCTATAGGGGCAGTATGGTGGCAGTATGTATACATACAGTCTATGATTATACAGTATGATGGCAGTATGTATATAATTATACAGTCTATAGGGACAGTATGGTGGCAGTATGTATACATACAGTCTATGATTATACAGTATGATGGTAGTATGTATATAATTATACAGTCTATAGGGGCAGTATGGTGGCAGTATGTATACATACAGTCTATGGTTATACAGTATGATGGCAGTATCTATATATATACAGTCTATAGGGGCAGTATGGTGGCAGTATGTATATGATTATACAGTATGATGGCAGTATGTATATAATTATACAGTCTATAGAGGCAGTATGGTGGCAGTATGTATACATACAGTCTATGATTATACAGTATGCTGGCAGTATGTATATAATTATACAGTCTATAGGGCAGTATGGTGGCAGTATAGTATACACACAGTCCATGATTATGCAGTATGATGGCAGTATTTATATATAATACAGTCTATAGGGGCAGTATGGTGGCAGTATGTATACATACAGTCTATTTTTATGCAGTATGACGGCAGTATCTATATATATACAGTCTATAGGGGCATTATGGTGGCAGTATGTATACATACAGTCTATGATTATACAGTATGATGGCAGTATGTATATGATTATACAGTCTATAGGGACAGTATGGTGACAGTATGTATACATACAGTCTATGATTATACAGTATGATGGCAGTATGTATATAATTATACAGTCTATAGGGGCAGTATGCTGGCAGTATGTATATGATTATACAGTATGATGGCAGTATGCATATAATTATACTGTCTATAGGGGCAGTATGGTGGCAGTATGTATATGATTATACAGTATGATGGCAGTATGTATATAATTATACAGTCTATAGGGGCAGTATGGTGGCAGTATGTATACATACAGTCTATGATTATACAGTATGATGGCAGTATGTATATAATTATACAGTCTATTGGGGCAATATGGTGGCAGTATGTATACATACAGTCTATGATTATACAGTATGATGGCAGTATGTATATAATTATACAGTCTGTAGGAGCAGTATGGTGGCAGTATGTATACATACAGTCTATGATTATACAGTATGATGGCAGTATGTAGATAATTATACAGTCTATTGGGGCAGTATGGTGGCAGTATGTATACATACAGTCTATGATTATGCAGTATGTCGGCAGTATCTATATATATACAGTCTATAGGGGCAGTATGGTGGCAGTATGTATACATACAGTCTATGATTATGCAGTATGTCGGCAGTATCTATATATATACAGTCTATAGGGGCAGTATGGTGGCAGTATGTATACATACAGTCCATGATTATGCAGTATGATGGCAGTATTTATATATATACAGTCTATAGGGGCAGTATGGTGGCAGTATGTATACATACAGTCTATGTTTATGCAGTATGACGGCAGTATCTCTATATATATATACAGTCTATAGGGGCAGTATGGTGGCAGTATGTATACATACAGTCTATGATTATGCAGTATGACGGCAGTATCTATATATATATATACAGTCTATAGGGGCAGTATGGTGGCAGTATGTATACATACAGTC
>CM060350.1:2540961-2543461 GCA_030674155.1 Stramonita haemastoma
CCTCTCTCTCTCTCTCTCTCTTGTCTCTCTCTGTCTCTGTCTCTGTCTCTCTGCTCTCTGTCTCTGTCTCTCTCTCTCTCTCTCTCTCTTTTCTCTCTCTCTCTAGCTGTCTGTCTGTCTGTCTGTCTCTGTCTGTCTGTCTGTCTGTCTGTCTGTCTGTCTTCTCTCTCTCTCTCTCTCTCTCTCTCTCTCTCTCTCTCTCTCTCTCTCTCTCTCTCTCTCTCCACACACACACAAACACACACAACACACACACACACACACACACACACACACACACACACACACACACACACACACACACACACACACACCAAATCTACACTATTCTGATGACATAAGCACTTCTAGCTGATAACATCACCAACATGAAGAGAGTATTACAGAGAGTATTTTTTCATATCGAAAATAATGGACGAAGCACTCATGTGCTTTTTTTTAACATCCTCATGATCCTGTCCCCGTGTGTATGCAGTTTTATAAATCTTGTCATCTCTTCCCACCGGCACACAATGGCCTACCCTTACGAAAAGCGAAACAGGATTTAACGTGTGCGCAAGATGTTCCTGCGTGCGCTCACACACGGGGCCTCGGTTTACAGTCTCATCCGAAAGACATTAGGGGGAGGAGAGTGGGAGAGTCAGCACGGATGTTAACTCCAGGGGGGGAAAAAATCTCCTCCAACGGGAATCGAACTCGGGGTCGTCAAATTGCCAGCAGCAATGTTCTGACCACTAGGCTATCCCGCCTATAGTAGTAGTAGGCACCCATCAGTCTCGGAAGACTATGGGGTTGCGCTCTAGTCTTTAGAGCGCAAAGCCTGGGCAAGTATGTATGGAGGGCAAGCTGTTACCCATGCAGCAGACCCCCCCCGCCCCCCCCCCCCTCTCTCCACGGCACTGGAATAATCCATTGGAAAGGCAAAGACCGATACGAATGGTTCCAGTACCGCCGCAGGAGCCACCAGAACGTTGCCAATATACCTACAGCCCGAGCCGCTCTGGGACTCCAACTCCCCGATTTTTCCTCAGGGATGGTGTCTATACACGACACCTGTGTGCATGCTGGTTTGTTATAATTTTGTCATCCGCTCCTACCGGCACACGATGGCCTATTCTTCCGCATACTCCCGCCTATAACTAAACAAAAGAAAACACCCACCCCCTTATCTTTTCACAGCATGAATCGGTCCAGCCATAAGAGGTCTGAACGCGTGGGGTTTTTCGACATGGGCCTGGGCGGTGCGGAGGGAAAACTGCCCCCCAACGCTGCTAAGAGGGCGGCGAAAGATCTGTGGAATGTCCAGCCCTTCCACGCCATCCGAAAGATGCTCAAACATGATGAGGTGGGTGAGTTAGGTAGGTGGGGGGTGGGAGGGGGAGGGTAGGTGGTGGAGGGGTAGGTGGGTGAGTGGGTAGGTGGGTGGGTAGTTAGGTAGAAAAGTATGCAGGTAGGTAGGTAGGTAGGTGGGTGGGTGGATAAGTAGGTAGATAGGTAGGTTACGTAGGTGGTTGGGTAGGTAGGCAGATATGTAGTAGGTGGGTGGTTGGGTAGGTAGGTAGGTAGATTAAGTATGTAGGTAGGTGGGTAGGTAGGGGGGTGGTTGGGTAGGTAGGTAGGTAGATATGTAGGTAGGTGGGTAGGTAGGGGGGTAGGTAGGGGGGTGGTTGGGTAGGTAGGTAGGTAGATATGTAGGTAGGTGGGTAGGTAGGGGGGTAGGTAGGGGGGTGGTTGGGTAGGTAGGTAGGTAGGTAGATAAGTATATATATAGGGGGCGGAGGGAAAACTGCCCCCCAACGCGGCCAAGCGGGCGGCGAAAGATCTGTGGAATGTCCAGCCCTTCCACGCCATCCGAAAGATGCTCAAACATGATGAGGTGGGTGAGTTAGGTAGGTAGGTGGGGGGGGGGGGAGTGTAGGTGGGGGGGTGAGTGGGTAGGTGGGTGGGTGGGTAGGTGGGTGGGTGGGTAGATAAGTAGGTGGGTGGGTGGGTGGGTAGGTGGTGGGTGGGTAGGTAGGTAGGTAGATAAGTAGGT
Organism: Stramonita haemastoma; assembly: GCA_030674155.1. Lineage (NCBI taxonomy): Eukaryota > Metazoa > Mollusca > Gastropoda > Neogastropoda > Muricidae > Stramonita > Stramonita haemastoma. The sequence continues at coordinate 2,542,997 of CM060350.1, forward strand.
GGGTAGGTGGGTTGGTGGGTAGGTAGGAGTAGGTAGGTAGGTGGGTGAGGTGGTGTGGTGTGGTGGGTGGGTGGGTTGGTATAGGTAGGTAGGTAGGTGGAAAGTAGGTGGGTGGGTAGGTAGGTAAACAGGTAGTAGTAGTACTAGTAGTCGTAATAGTATGGAAGTAGTAGAAGTAGTAGAAGTAGTAGTAGTAGTAGTAGTAGTAGTAGTAGTAGTAGTAGTAGTAGTAGTAGTAGTAGTAGTAATAGTAGGGGGGTGTGCTCATTTTGGTAGTGGTGGTGATAGTAGTGATGGTGATAATGGTGGTGATAGTGATGGTGGTGAAAGTGGTGGTGATAGTGGTTGTGATGATAGTGGTGGTGGTAGTAGTGGTGGTCATAGTGGGGGGTGCACATGCGTGTTTGTGCACATGTAGAGAGCGCGCGCGCGCCGCGTGCGCGCGCGCGCGCGCGTGTGTGTGTT
>CM060350.1:2560961-2562302 GCA_030674155.1 Stramonita haemastoma
TGTAGAATTAGTAATAGTAGTAGTAGAGATAGTAGTTTTGTTGTTGTTGTTGTTTGTTGTTTTTGAAGAGAAATGGTAGTATGGTGGGAGGAAGAGGGTAGAGGAAAAGGAGGAGGAGAGGGAAAAAGAGTAGGAGTAGTATGTAAAAGGGAAGTGGGGAAGTTATGATAGTAGTAGTAGAAAGTGTAGTATAGTAGTAGTTTGTTAGTAGTAGTTTGGGAGTAGTTTGTAGTTAGTGTAGTAGTAGTAGTAGTGTAAGGAAGTGTTTGTAGCAGCAGCAGCAGCAGGGATCTGCGTAGTAGTGTAGTAGTAGTAGTAGTAGGAGTAGTAGTATTTTGGGGAAATTAAATAGTGAGTTTGTTTGTAGGGAGTGTAGTTAGAAGTAACAGTTTGTAGTTGCAGTAGTCAATATTGTTGCTTGTGACAGCGCCAGAAAAAAAAAAAACCCCCAGGGACGAAGTTAACACGGAGGGGCCGTCAAGCTAAACCCCGCAACCCCCTCAAATCGTCAAAGAAAACCCTTTTTAAAAATGGCCCCCCCCGCTTCAGTTTAATGTTACCGTTAACAGACGGTACAGTGGGAAAGAAAATAGGTTACCAATGGGGTGGCTTTTTGCCCCCCCCCCTATTTAACTTATAGTTCGTGTTTAAAGTGGTAAGTGTTCCCAAGGGGGGGTTTAATACAACGGGATTTTGTGGATAGGGTTAAGAGCGGTTTTTGTACAGATGGAGTCCAACCATAGTTCCGGTCGTCTGGGACCGGGGAGAGAGACAGTAGGGTTTTTGGCAGTTGGTTTCGAAAAATTTTTTTTTGGGTTTTCGTGGGGTGTTTTTAATTTCGAAAAAAGTTTCTGTTTGAGTTGGGAAGTTTGTGTTATTTTATTATTTTGTAAATTAAACACAATTTTTTTTGTACAAATTGGTAGTAGTAAGTTGTTGTTGTTGTAGTTGTTGTTGTGTTTTTTTTGTTTTAGTGTTTATTTTTTATTTTTAAATTTTTTTAATTTTTTTTTTATTATTATTATTAATTATTATTATTATTATTTTTTTTTTTATTATTATTCTTAATTATATTAATTTCCCAAATTTTTGTTCCCTTTTTGATACAGAAAACCCAAAAAAAAAAAGTTGGAAATTAAATTTGTTTTTCTTTTTTTTTTTAAGGGGGTTTTGTTTTGGGGGTTTTTGGGGGTTTTTTTTTTTGTTGGGGGGGGGTTTTTTTTGTTTGGGGGGGGGGGGGGGGGGGAGGTTGTTTTTTAAATTTTTTTGGTTTTTTTTGTTGTTGGTTTTTTTTGGGGGGGGGGGTTTGGGGGGGGTGGGGGGGGGGGGGGGGGTAGGGGC
>CM060350.1:2562402-2564902 GCA_030674155.1 Stramonita haemastoma
CGGGCATGCGTGTGTGGTGTGTGTGTGTGTGTGTGTGTGTGTGTGTTGTGTGTGTGTGTGTGTGTGTTATTTATTTATTTATTCTTTTATATCGAGAATAACAGAATAGGCAATCATGTGCTTTTTTTCATCCGGTCCCCGTGTGTATGCAGTTTTGTAAATCTTGTCATCTGTTCCCACCGGCACACGATGGCCTACTCTTACGAAAAGCGGAACAGGATTTAACGTGTGCGCAAGATGTTCTGCGTGCGTTCGCACACGGGGCCTCGGTTTAAAGTCTCATCCGAAGGACTTGTGTGTGTGTGTGTGTGTGTGTGTGTGTGTGTGTGTGTGTGTGTGTGTGTGTGTGTGTGTGTGTGTGTGTGTGCGGCGGCGTGCGTGCGTGCGTGCGTGCGTGCGTGTGTGTGTAGCGGGGGTGGGGGGGGGGGGGAGGAGCTGAAGAATCTACATCCTTCCACCCACCTTTACTTTTTTTACCTCCAACTCTGAAAACTTTTGACTCAAAATTCACTCGCTGGCACACAGAAACAGAGAGAAAATTCGAAATTGCGGTCGTCACACTAACACCACAGCAAACTGATGCCACAGAATCAGAGACACTTTTCTTGTATCTATAAACCGATCAGAGGTAATGAGGACGACATCATGATAATTATGTGCTTGGAGACTTCGCCATCACAGGGCTTAAAAAAAAAAATCCGTGCTTCTTATCATAGTATATCCCCGTTTCAACAAGGCCCGAGAGAAACAGACACTTGCAGTGTTGTTGGCCAGGTTAATTCAAGCAACACTCTCAAAATCGCATCCGTTGAGCGCTCGCTTTCCCCCCAAGTCAAGTTATTAAGCAGCGTCGAGCGTGGTTACCAGTTGGATGGGTGACCGTTTGCGCCGCGCCTTGGCTTCAGTACAGTCCCCCCAGTTCATCCAGCTGTCAATGGGTACCTGCCCTCTTTAGGGTCAGGGAAGGTAAAACAGCGAGGGAGAGGAGATGGGCGCCGCCCTCAAGATGCTGGCCCCTGGAGAAGCTGAGGTCTCTGATGCCTCGCTCCCCTATGACCGGGTACGGGATAGCCTAGTGGTCAGAACATTGCGCTTGCAATTTTGACAACCTGAGTTCGATTCCCGTTCGAGGGGAGTTTTCCCCTGGAGTTAACGTCAGTGCTGACTCCACTCTCCCCAAAAGTCCTTCGGATGAGACTGTAAACCGAGGTCCCGTGTGCGGTGAACGCACGCACAACATCTTGCGCACACTTAAATCCTGTTCCGCTTTTCGTAAGAGTAGGCCATCGTGTGCCGGTGGGAAGAGATGACATTTACAAAATGCATACACACGGGGTCTGGATTTTAAAAAGCATATGATTGCTTATTCTATTATCCTCGATATAAAAGAATGAATAAATAAATAAATGAAAAAAATAAGTAAATCTCTTGTTTAGATTTTTTTTTACCTTGATCTTATCCCTGTTAAGGGCGGGGACTGGATGTAAAAAGCACACCAGTGCTTATTCATTATCCTCGAAGAAATAGAAGAATTTGCCTTGCCCTCTCTCTCTCTCTCTCTCTCTCTCTCCCACACACACATACACACACAACACACACACTCACACACACACACACACACACCACACACACACACACACACACCACCACCACCACCACCACCACCACACACACACACACACACACACAACACACCATACCACACCACAACACACAAACACAACACCACCACACCACACACACACACACACACACCCACACACACACACACACACACACACACACACACACACACACACACACACACCACACACACACACACACACACACACACACGTACACACACCACACACACACACACACACACACACACACACACACACACACACACACACACACATACACACACAACACACACACACACACACACAACGTGCATTGCATTTGCATTTTATCAGTGTTATTTGAAAGGCATAAACGAGTCCAAGAGTGAGAAAAAATAATTATTCATTAAAATAAATCACTACCAATGACGAATTCAACGATCACCCAAATCTTCCAAAAAAGTTAAAGTTAAAGTCTGTCCCGAGCCTAAGGCTCATCAGGCCGGTGCTTATCCCGGTTTCTGTGGCGTTAAGCGACTGAGAGTCATAGACTCCCCCCTGGATAGGACGCCAGTCTATCGCAGGGTTAACCCCCAACACAAGGTTGGTACCCCTTTTACACCTGGTGGGGTGAGAAAATAGCCGTAAAGTGCCTTTTCCAAGGGCACAACGCCATAGCCGAAAGCTGGGATCGAACCCGCAACCTTTAGATTACGACTCCAATGCCCTAACCACTAGACTACAGCGGCGGCTTGATCTTCCAAAACGTTGATTAATTAAAGACTAAAAAAAAAAAAAAAAAAAATCTAGGAATCATCAAAAGAACTTTTTTCCCATATCAAAAACATCATTATTCAAAATGACCCATCCCTACCACCACCACCTAAAGAAGACAA
>CM060350.1:2569902-2572402 GCA_030674155.1 Stramonita haemastoma
ACCCCATTATCCTCGATATAAAAGAATAAATCAAATCAAATCAATTCAAATCAAATCTCTCTCTCTCTCTCTCTCTCTCTCTCTCTCTCTCTCTCTCTCTCTCTCTCTCTCTCTCTCCCTCTATCTGTCTCTCTGTCTCTGAGGGGGACGGATAGCCTAGTGGTCAGAACATTGCACTGGCGATTTGACGACCCGGGTTCGATTCCGGTCGAGGAGATTTTTCTCCTGGAGTTAACATCAGCGCTGACTCCACTCTACTTAAAAGTACTTCGGATGCGACTTTAAACCGAGGCACCGAGTGCGAACGCACGCAAAACATCTTGCGCACACGTTAAATCCTGTTCCGCTTTTCGTAAGAGTAGGCCATCGTGTGCTGGTGGGAACAGATGACAAGATTTACAAAACTGCATACACACGGGGACCGGATGAAAAAAAGCACACTATTGCTTATTCTGTTATCCTCGATATAAAAGAATAAATAAATAAAATAAAATAAATACCCCCCCTCTCTCTCTCTCTCCCTCTCTCTGAGTGTGAGTGTGTGTAAAACATTATCCGATTGAAAAAAATGATATGCCTATTTTTTTTAAACATCTAGGATGTTTTATGTTGTTTTTTTTTCTTTTCTTTTTTTATTATAATTTTATTGGTAGTGTGTCTCCCCCCCCCCCCTCCAATAAGGATGCTAGTTTAAAAAGAAAAATCCCCTTTTATCCAAATGTATGATTTATATTACATGTACAATTTTTGATAGATAGTGGTGGATTGATGTTTTCGGTTGTTTATTTCATTTTGTTCTCTTGTTTGCTCCTTATCTACTAACGCTTTTCTTTTTTTTCCATAATCAAAATTTTTTTTTATTGTTACTTCTGATTTTTGTCTTCTGAAAGAGTGCATTTTATTACCTTATCATATATAGTGTCCTTTATTCTTGTGTGCTGTTTGGTACTGCGTAAAGTCTTATTGTTTAGTATATTTTCAACTTGATGTATCCCTGAAAAGGGCGGGGACTGGATGTAAAAAAGCACACGAGTGCTTATCTATTATCCTCGAATAAAAGACTTTGCCTTGCCTTGCCTTGCCTCTCTCCTCTCTCCCCCCCCCCCCCCCCCCCCCCCCTCTCTCTCTCTCTCTCTCTCACCTCTCTCTCCCCCCCCCCCCTCCTCTCTCTCTCTCTCACCCTCTCTCTCCCCCCCCCCTCTCTCTCTCTCTCACCCTCTCTCTCCCCCCCTCTCTCTCCCCCCCCTCTCCCTCCCTCTCTCTCACCCTCCTCTCTCTCCCCTCCCTCCCCCCCCCCCTCTCTCTCTCTCTCTCTGTGACTCACCTGCTGGAATGACTTCCCCAGTTTGTACTGCAAAGTGGCGATAAATTTGAACGAATGCAGGGGGACAACTCTGTCATCCTTATTGGCAGTCAGCAGGAAAGTGGCGGGGTATTGTCCCCCTTTAGGCTTGCATGGAATGTTGTGTAATGGAGAGTATCTGGGAAAGGACAGACAGACACACACACACTCGCATGCACGCACGCACGCATGCACACACACACACACCACACACACACACACACACACACACACAAACACACACACACACACACACACACACACACACACAAATAATTATTAGAACAAATTTAAAATTTAGAGAAAAAAAAGCTTGAGATCTGTGAAAATCTTCTCTGCGTTCATTTCATTTTATTTTGACACCACTTTAAATCACGGCAGATTTTTTTGCATGAAATTCGGGCTCCTCTCCCCGAGGAGAGCGCGTCGCCACAAGAGCAGCGCCACCCTTTTTTTTTTTCTTCTTTTTTTTTTGGGGGGGTCTTTTTCCTGTCTGTAACTGTATTTGTTTCCCTATCAGAGTGGCTTTTTTTTTCAACAGAATCTTGCCAATGACAACACTTTTGTTGTCGCGGGTCCTTTACACGCGCTGAAAAAATTATGTGTAACACATTGGAACTCAGTTTATCGTCTTATCTAAAAGACTAGCACCCAGACCACCACTCATTGTCTGATAGATTTGGGGGGGGGGGGGGGGGAGAATGCAACGGGCCCAAACGGGATTTGAACCACCGCACACTTCCAACTTCGGGGTTTTTTTGCATTCTGGGCATAGAGACAGAAGACTGCGGACACTTTTTTTTGTTGTTGTTGTTGTTTTTTGTTTGTTTTGTTTTGTTGGTTTTTGTTGGTTTTTTTGTTTGTTTTTTGTTGTGTTTTTTTTTTTTTTTTTGGGAGGGGGTGTTGTTTTTTTAGATCAGATTTTCATAATTTCCTGTCATCAGCTGTAGCCGCCGCTGTAGGCTGGTGGTTAGGGCGTTGGACTCGTAATCTAAAGGTTGCGGGTTCGATCCCAGCTTTCGGCTGTGGCGTTGTGCCCTTGGAAAAGGCACTTTACGGCTATTTTCTCACCCCACTCAGGTGTAAAAGGGGTGGTACCAACCTTGTGTTGGGGGTTAACCCTGCGATAGACTGGCGTCCTATCCAGGGGGGGAGTCT
>CM060350.1:2589902-2594902 GCA_030674155.1 Stramonita haemastoma
GATTAGTGAAATGTTCTGGGTGGCCATAAGGCTCACATATTTTGCTTTCTGAAAATGAATGGGAATCTTCTTTAGCATGTCTGGTCTCAAAGCAGAGTATGTAACACACTGAAAACACATATGTAGTTCATTTTCTTCTGGTGCTTGACAAAATGGACATTCATTGTTTGTGCCTTCTACATTCACATAACGATTTTTATGAATCCGGAGGTCACTGATACCAAAACGCACTCGAATAAGGATGTCTCTGAAGCACTTTTGTTGCACACAGTCTAGATAAGTTTCTGGAATAAGGGAAGACTTGAAACATGAGTAAATATTAAACCTGTTACTGTTACAAACACATGTCATCCATTCTTGCATGTACACGTCCAGGAGTTTTTGCTTAAATGATAGCAAGAAATGCCCCTCGTTATCAACTCCTTGATTTATCCAGACATACCCAAATCCCAAACTTTGTAGCATATGTTTAAGTTTAGAAACCCAGTTTATTTTTCCAGACTCATCTAAGTTTAACATCATTTGATAGGCTTGTTTTGGTAATCGTGTATTATCCATTTTAAGAAGACGAAGCCAATATTTTACTGCACGCATACGGCAGTTGATTTGTAGAGGATGCCTCCCGAGGTCACCATATACCATTTTGTTCGGGGTTCGGCTGGAAACATTCAAGAATCTTTTGCACGCAAATAAATGTACTGACTCAACTAGATGATTTTCAGACAAAATGCCCCAAACTTCAGACGCATATAGAAGAATTGGTTGAATTTTAGAGTCAAATATTTTTAAAAACGTTTTCCTGGACATACTATTATACTGGTTATATATTTTGATAATATTAAATAATGCTCTTTTGCCCTTTTTCGCGAGCTCTTTAGCACTTTCATTCGAACTCATGGTGGTTGTAAAGGTAAAGCCTAGATACATATATTTGTTAACCACTTCAAGAGGAACACCGTTCACAAACCACTTCTCATTCCTACCTAGAAATCCCCCTTTTCTAAAAGCCATAACTTTTGTCTTATCTTTGTTAATTTTTAAACCCAGATCAGTACATACTTTAAGCATACAGTCAATCTGGTTTTGTAGTCCAATTGGTGTGCTAGACAATAGCACGAGATCGTCTGCAAAAAGTAGAATGAATAGTTCAGATAGACCTGGTAGAAGTTGTATTCCATGCTTTCCTTGATCTTCTAGATATGTTACTAATTCATTTATTACTACAGAAAACAGAGTGGGACTTAAAACACAGCCTTGGCGCAGGCCCCGGGGACATTTAAACAAGTTTGTATAGCTGTTGTTTACTCTGACACATGACATCACTTCTCTGTAAATTGCTTTAATAGAATTTAGAAATACAGACGATGTGCCAGCTTTGCTCAAAGCCTCTAGCATTATGCTTCGTTGAACAGAATCAAAAGCCTTGGCCAGATCTACAAATGCAACATACAGTTTCCCTTTCTTTTTAGATAAGCTTTTCTGAATGGCTGAATACAAAGTAAATATATGGTCTGTTGTCGAGTAACCCCTCCTAAAACCAGCCTGGTTTTCTGGAATTTTTTCATGGTCTTCTAGCCAATTGTAAAGTCTCTTATTTAGAATAGCAGTATAACATTTACCCATAACACTAAGCAGTGAAACTCCTCTATAGTTGTCAGGTACATCTACTGATCCCTTTTTATGTATTGGTACTACAATAGCTGTGGTCCAGATAGCTGGATACTTGCCATACAAAAATATTTCATTGAAAAATTCAGTAATAAACTCTAACAGTAATTTGTCTGCTGACTTCAACATTTCTGCAAAAACATTGTCAAACCCACAAGCTTTTCCTGTTTTTAATTTCTTTATTGATGATAAGACTTCTTCCTTGGAGATGGGCTTATCAAGCTCCTCAACAGAAAGGAAGTTGTCATTTGGAAATGTTTCCTCCTCTGAGCTGTAACCAGCATTAAAAACCTCACTAAAATGATTAAACCAGTCATCTTGAGTAATCTGATTACGTGCCTGTTTCTTTTTACCAAGACCTAGAGTTATATTAACTTCTTTCCAAAATTGTTTTGGGTCTTTTATGTTGTCAGCTAGATTTTGTGTTGTACCTGATTTAAAACTTTGTTTTTTAGCTCTCAAAGCTTTACGATATTCAGTTCTAGCCTGTACAGCATTTTGACGATCTGCCTCAAGTTGAGTTTTTTTGAATTTGCGCATTTTTGCCCTTGCTTCCTTTCTCAAGTCAAAACATTCTTTATCAAACCAGCGAGCTTCTTTTTTAGCATTGTTAGTCTTAACCCTCTTAATCATACATTTGCTTGCAGTTTTTAGGCATTCATTAAATTCCTCTAATGCCTTGTCAATGTCAAACTTAATAAGTGCCTGTGCCTTTTCAATTTTACCTTGTCTGTTTGAAGTTAATGACTCTAAGAATACCCCAACCTTTTCCTCATCCCACATAAGCTTCTCATATGATTCAACATTTTGCTCTGTGTTGCTGTCAGAATTTATATTGAGAACACTCTTCAGCATCAAAATAACAGGTAAATGGTCTGACTCAACAAATACAGTATCCACAACAAGAGAAACCAAAAACCCTTTGTGACACAAATTGTTTGATACAATAAAATAATCGACAATACTCGATCCAGTATTTGAAATGTAAGTTTCACAGTCATCAAAACCAAACATCTTTACTCCATTAAGCATGGAGCAATCCAAGATATCACACAATGATAACAGCTGAGTACCAAATCCATTAAATCCCTCATCTCGCGAATTACGCGCGAATACAGGTTCTTCTATACTGCTGCTGCTTAAACAGTCAGTCACAATCTTACCATTTTCCTGCCCAGTACGGGCATTAAAGTCTCCAGTCATGAGTATGTACATGTCAGACTCTGCATTCAATACATCTGCAACACAATGTTCAAGGATTTCTATTCCAACCCCATCATTTGTCAGGGTGTACACAGGTGAGTCACGCGGAGGGATGTAAACAAAAAAACACAATACAGGTTTGTCTAAATTAAATACATCCTTAGACATTTTCAGAACAATCACATTTGAATAATTTACAGAAATCTCTTCAAAATAGCTGGCAAAAAGTTTCTTCACTAGGACAAGAACACCCCCACTTCTTCCCTGCTTACTAAGCTTTTTGGCTGGGGAGATAAACACATTAAAGTCCTTAAATAGTTGAAAATCAAATTCTTGATCTACATAAGTTTCCGTCAGGCACACCACATCGAAGGAATTAATGTAATTAATAAAGTCACTGCTTGCCAGTTTGGCAGCCAGTCCTGCTACATTAAGGTTGAGCAGTTTAAAGGGTACCTGAACATTTGACTTGGGCAGGCCTCTCCATCATCTCCACTCAGTTCTGGCAAAGTCAGTGCTTTCATCATCATTCAGGTCATCCACATCACTGTACCCAACACCTGTGTGGGTCCATTTCTTCATTATCTGATGTATGTGGGGAATCATTTTGATTCATCCCCTCCATCCTTTGGCGTGGTGTGTAGTTTGAGGACAGTTCTGGTGATCCTCGTCCTCTGCCACGACCAAATCCACGACCTGCATGCTGTGTGTGTGTGTGCAGTGGATGTCTGTTTCTTGAAACTGATGGAATGAATGTTTGTCTATTGTTTGTTGTCTGGTGTATGTGTTGTCTGTGGTTTTGAGAGCTGCGAATGTTGGTATGGGTTTTTGTCTGAGTGCGTGGGCTGACTGAAGGGTGGCTGCCTTCATATCTGGATGCTGCTGCTGCCTGTCCTGTACCCTTGGGCCTCTGCTGTCGCTGACCCTCCATCTGGTGTTGGTCAACGCGGTGACCACCTGTGTCTCTGCTTGTCCGCCACACCCTCCTCTGATGTCCCTGCTGCATTGGTCTGCTCTCCAGCTTCTGGTACTCCTGCTTCTCCAGGTCGAATACATAGGTTCCACGTTCTGTGACCAGCTTGTCGTTACGTAGTCTGGCTCTTAGTCCATCTTGGCGCATTTGCTTCATTAAAGGTACCAAACCAGCTCGTTTCTGGCGTATTGTGGTGGAGAAATCCTCTCGTACATACACAGAGGATCGGACATCCTTCAGTATTCTGGCATGTTGCAGTACCTTCTGTCGCTGTTTTGATGATTGGAAGCGAACCAGAATGGCTGATCCGACTGGACGAGCTTGCTCTATGCCCACTGGTTCCTTCAGCTTCATGTCGTGGTAGATCAAGTCTTTCACTTTGGCTTCACAAGATTCCCATGAGTCACCCCGATGGGAAAGACCAAAGAAGAGCAGATTGTATTGCCGATGCAAGCTGTCAGAGATCTGATGTTCCTTCTCCATCTTCACAGTTCTGTTTTCAAGGCGTGAGATGTAAGATTCTAGTTCATCACACCTGTTTGCAAGAGCATCAACGTCCAAATGTAGGATATTCTGTTCCTCCTCTATTTCAGTGAACTTGCTGTGCACAAAGCTTGACATGTCATCCAGACGTTTATCCAAGTGAGTTTTCATTTCTTTTGCATTTGTTCAAGATCAGAAATCTTACTCGTCATGTGTGAAACAGTTCGGGAAAATTCGTTTATAGCGCTAAACACACGATCGAATTGCAGTTGAAAATTGCTGCTACCTGTATGCGATGTGCAATCATCATCACCATACTTGCTGCTTGCTTCTGTCTCACCAGGTGATGGACCAGGATTGGGTTCGACTCCTGCCATCAGTAACATAAGCAGCAGAGTGCTAACAGCCAGTTTAGCAGAAACGTTGTGCATTTGGAGTCCTTTCACTCGATTTGATGCTCTGTGAAAGCTTTTTTGACAAAATTTTTAACGGAGTCCACAAGCAAAGGCCAACATACATTCCATAGAGCTTTAAATTACACCTCAATGTCATCAATTAACTAAGATTTTAACAAATTAATTGCAAATTTAGAGGAGCTCTGAAAAACACGTCTTATCAGCCCGTGAGCGATATTCAAACCGAGAGAGAGAGAGAGGAGAGAGAGAGAGAGAGA
>CM060350.1:2604902-2622402 GCA_030674155.1 Stramonita haemastoma
AAAATGTCTGCAGGGGACAGCTCTAATGCGTATTTGTTTATATTGCAGTTAGCTAGGTTTGTAAATTTTCTAGATAACTAGTGAAAAAGCGACAGAAGATTTATGAAACAGTGTGCAATTTTCTAGATAACTAGTGAAAGAACAACAGAAGATTTATGGAATGGAATAAAATAACAGGCCTAGATCTAACTCTTTCCCCCAATGTCTAAATGTTGAGTTTTTGTTCTTAATGTTTTTTTGTTTGTATTGTTGTTGCTGTGGTTGTAGGTGGGTTTTTCAGTCAGTTTATAATTTATTTATTTGTCTTATTTTCTATAATTATGGGCATGAAGAAAACGTTGAAGTTCTCAATGGTTTGATCTAACAGGATGGATTGAATACTCCGTCTTGATTTTTTTTTTTTCTCAGAGTGAGGAATGGAGAGAACTGGTTGTCAAGTCTTCAGGGGTGCCCCCACGGTCGCCAGACTAAGGCAGATAGATAGATAGATAGATAGATAGATAGATAGATAGATAGATAGATAGATAGATAGATAGACAGACAGACAGACAGACAGACAGACAGACGATCAATATAACCATCCAGAGGTGGCAGGATGGTTAAGACATTCGCCTACCAATATGTAAGCCGTGAGTTTCTGGGTTCGTACCCCGCCTCGCCCTTTCTTCCCAGTTTGACGAAAAAATCGAACTGAATGTCAAAGTCCTTCGGATGAGACTATAAACCGAGGCCCCGTGTGCGGCGAACGCACGCAGAACATCTTGCGCACACGTTAAATCCTGTTCCGCTCGGAAGAACAGGCCATCGTGTGCCGATAGGAGCGGATGACAAAATTATACAATATATATATATATATATATATATATATATATATATATATATATATATATATATATATATATATATATATATATATATATATATATATAACCAGCATGCACACAGGTGTCGTGTTTAGACACCATCCCTGAGGGCGAGAGAAAAAAAAAAAAAAAAAAAAGGGGGGGTAGGCGCTGCACTTGTGGCGACGCACTCTCCCCGGGGAGAGAGAGAACGGCCCGAATTTCACCACACAGAGAAATCTGCTGTGACACAAAGCGGTATAAAATAAATGAACATAAATATAAAAGAATAAATCAATCCTCCAGAGCATCAACACTGACCTTCGTTCCATGATAGTTGTCCACCACAGACATGTTTCGTCGCGCTGAGGGGTACGGCAGTCGGCCAGAAGCAGAACTTTCCCGCGGGACTCTTCCCCTCCTCCTCTCTGTCACACAGTCGCCATCGCAGCCACGGTCCAGCGCCACTAAAACCCCGAGCAACAAGAGGGTGATTCTCGCCGAAGACATGGTTTGGTTCTGCCTCCCCCACTGTGTGAAGGCTCGCTTTGTCTGTCCGTCTGTCTGTCTGTCTGTCTGTCTGGGCTGCTTGTCGTTGGTTCGGCAGAATGAGCGATGCCCGGTCGTGTTTTCTAGAGGCAGGGGAATAAATAACAAGATTCCCCCTACCCCCACCCTACCCACCCCCACCCAAAAATGTTTTTTAATTAAAAAAAAAAAAAAAAAGATTCCCCACCCTCACTCCCTCACACACACACTGTTACCAAAATCTCCTCTTCCGCCCCTCTCTCTCTCTCTCTCTCTCTCTCTCTCTCTCACAAAATTACCAAGACCCCTTCCCCCTCCTCCCCCCCCCCCTCCCTATCACTCAGCCCCCATCCACCAATGAAATCGTGACACAAGAGTGCAATAAATTCTACTTGAAAGGTGTTGTCAGCGTATAGATCTGCGTTATGTATGATACTGACGTACAACTGACTGCTTAATGTTGATGTTGTTGTTGTTGTCAATATTGTTTGGTCACTTGTCCGGTAAACAGGCCTACATTTTTTTTTCTTTTTATGTTTGGGTATGTTGTTGTTTGTTGTTCGTGTGTGTGTGTGTGTGGTGTGTGTGTGTGTGTGTGTGTGTGGTGTGTGTGTGTGTGTGTGTGTGGTGTGTGTGTGTGTGTGTGTGTGTGTTTATTTATTTATTTTCTTTTATATCGAGGATAAAGATAAGCAACATGTGCTTTTTTTTCATCGTCCGTGTGTATGCAGTTTTTGATAAATATTGTCTTTGTTCCACCGGCCACGTGGCCTACTTTTACGGAATAGCGGAACAGGATTAACGTGTGCGTAAGATGTCTGCGTGCGTTCGCAAAGCGGCCATGTGTGTTAGTTGTGTGTGTGATGTGTTGTGTGTGTGTGTGGGTGTGTGTGTGTGTGTGTGTGTGTTGTGTGTGTGTGTGTGTGTGTGTGTGTGTGTGTGTGTGTAGTGTGTGTGTGTGTGTGTGTGTGTTGTGTGTGTGTGTGTGTGTGTGTGTGTGTTGTTGTTGTTTGGGTTTTGTCGTTGTTGTTTTTTTTGGGGGGTGGTCTTTATTTTTCGTTCTTCGGCTAGAGCCCCATAAAATTAATGGGTCCCTGGAACAAATGAAGGAGAGGAGATGGGCGCCGCCCTCAATATGTTGGCCCCCAGAGAAGCTGATGGCATTCTTTATTCTGGTTTTCACCTCTTCATTAGTGATGTGATCTTTGTAGGACTTTGCGAAAGCATCTCGTCTCCATTGCCTGTATCCTTAGTTCAATGTCTGCTGTTATGGTCCACGTTTCACATTACTTACTTACTTACTTAGGCCCATCACTCCCCCTGGAGCATAGGCCGCCGACAACAGTCCGCCAGAGTCCTCTGTCCTGGGCTATTCTCTCCAGCTGTCTCCAGGTGTATCCCATCTTCTTGGTTTCTGCCACTTTCACATGCGTACAAAAAAAAATATGGACATGATCAGGGAACGCATCAGTCTGAGCTTGAAGCTGAATAGAGAATGTCATCGGGACCATATGAAGAGCTCCTCACTCACTCACTCACTCAGTCCCATGTCCCAAAGGACGTAGGGGGGACATGAGAGAAGACGCAACAGAGATCTTTTTCCATGCTTCACGATCCTGTGTGGCTAGTAGGAGGTGTTGTAGGGGTTGGGCGGTCCTGTCTTTGATGTAGTCAACCCATGATTTCTTTTGGCGGCCTCTTCTTCTCTTGCCCTCGACTGTTCCTTGCAGGATGGTTTTTGCTAGGGTGTTGTGTCTTGTGGTGTGACCAAGAGCTCCTAACTTCAGCGAAAAAGCCGCCCAAATTTAAGTGGTACGGGTACCTCGCACGACCATCTGAACTTTTCGAAAGAGTAGGCCATTGTGTGCTGGTGGGAACAGATGACAAAATTTACAAAACCGCATACAGACGGGGACTGGATGTATAAAAGCACACGAGTGATTGATCCATTATCCTCAATCTAAGAGAGAGAGAGAGCGAGAGGAGAGAGAGAGAGAGAGAGAGAGAGAGAGAGAGAGAGAGAGAGAGAGAGAGAGAGAGAGAGAGAGAGAGGGAGAGCTTTTTTATTTATTCTTTTATACTCTCTCTCTCTCTGTCTCTGTCTGTCACTCTCTCTCTCTCTGTCTCTTTGTCTCTGTCTGTCTGTCTGTCTCTCTCTCTCTCTCTGTCTGCCTGTCTCTGTCTGTCTGTCTGCCTTTATGTCTGTCTGTCACTCTCTCCCTCTGCCTGTCTGTCTCTCACTCTCTGTCTGTCACTTTCTTTCTGTCTCTGTGTTGTCTGTCTGTCTGTCTCTCTCTCTCGCCCCTCTCTCTCTCTCTCCTCCCCTTTCTATCTCTCTCTCCCCTCCCCCCTCTCCTCCCCTTCTATCTCTCTCCCTCCCTCCCCCATCTCTCTCTCTCTCTCTTCCCCTCTCTGTCTCAGCAAGATTTTTTTTCTGTATAGTACCCGCAGGCCACACATAAGGCCAAACAACTTTGCAATTTATTTATTTATTTTGTATTTATTCTTTTATATCGAGGATAATGGGATAAGCACTCTTGTGCTTTTTTACATCCAGTCCCCGTGTGTATGCAAGTTTGTAAATGTCATCTGTTCCCACCGGCACACTTTCAATTGCATACACACAGGGACTGGATGAAAAAAAAAAGCACGTGAGTGCTTATTCCATTATCCTCGATATAAAAGAATAATGATATAAAAAAAACCACCACCACCACCACCACCACCACAACAACAACAACAACAACAACAAGAAATGTGTAGACAGATGGTTTTCAGGCTGCTGCGGCTGCTATTACATCAGTACTCTCTCTCTCTGTGCTTACACAGCAAATGCACATTTTTAGGGCTACATCCCATTTCATACCATTACCTGTTGGGGGGGGGGGGGGGGGGGAGAGGAGAGGGAGGAAGAGGTGAGGGGGAAGGGGTAGAGAGGGGGGATAGCCTTGTGGTTAATTAACAAAGAAAGAACACCACCGCAAAGATATATCAGGTAAAGTCTGTCCCGAGCCTAAGGCTCATCAGGGCCGGTGCTTATCCCGGTTTCTGTGGCGTTAAGCGACTGAGAGTCATAGACTCCCCTCTGGATAGGACGCCAGTCTATCGCAGGGTTAACCCCTAACACAAGGTTGGTACCCCTTTTACACCTGGGTGGGGTGAGAAAATAGCCGTAAAGTGCCTTTTCCAAGGGCACAACGCCATAGCCGACAGCTGGGATCAAACCCGCAACCTTTAGATTACGAGTCCAACGCCTTAACCACTAGACTACAGCGGCGGCTACAAAGATATATCACGGCAGCAAAAGCACTTTTTTGGGGGGTCAAACATAGATCACAGTTATATCAATCCACACTCTGAGAAACGGACCTAAACGTAACGAGCTTTTAACACTTAAACAAAAAGAATACATTTCTTTAAAAAAAAAAAAAATAAAAAAAAAATAATAAAAAGCTTTTAACAGCCATAGTGTGCACACAGCGAATCCCATTAAAGGGAAGTAACTGTACCCCGTGGCTGTAAAGAATGAAAGATATTTGAGAAATATTCTCGCCACATGCCGGTCCATTTGACAAAGTAGTCCACTGAAAGTTGGAGAAGGGGGAGGGGGGAGGGAGGGGGACAAGAGGGTGATAGAAAGCGAGGCATAGACAGAGATACAGGCAGAGACAGAGACAGGCAGACAGAGAAAGAGACAAGAAATGGAAATAGACATACATAGAGACGATGGAAAGGGGGAGAGAGAGAGGGGGGGGGGGAGGGGAAGAGAGAGAGGAGGAGAGAGAGAGAGAGAGAGAGAGAGAGAGAGAGAGAGAGGAGAGAGAGAGAGAGAGAGAGGAGAGAGAAGAGAGAGAGAGATGAGAGGAGAGAGAGAGAGAGAGGAGAGAATTGAATTGAATTGAATTGAATAAATTTTATTTAAAGAGGGTAATGGCATAAGCAAACATGCTTTTTTTACAACCAGCCCTCTGGGCATAAAAGAACACAAATAACCAACAATCAAGAAAACCAACCTCTCAACCAAACAATGAACAATTTCTTTTTTGAAGAATACGGGGGAAAAATCAAAACAAAGAATATATTAGGAATACAAATTTAAATACCAGACAGGAGAGTATGGGGAAGGAGAGAGAGAGAGAGAGAGGAGAGAGAGGAGAGAGAGTGAGAGAGAGAGAGAGAGAGAGATGAGATGAGAGAGAGAGGAGAGAGAGAGAGAGAGAGAGAGAGAGAGAGAGAGCGACAGAGACAGAGACAGAGACAGAGACAGAGCATAATTTTGCAAATATTAACATTTCCATATATTATATTAAAAAAAAAAAAAATTTTTAAAGCATCTGACCATCTAGTCATGTAAATAATCATATTAATAGCAACAAGAACAATGATGATGATGATAATTATAACACAAACTATGATGAGGGTGACAAAAAGACGCTAATGAGGATGATGGTGTTGAGGATGAGGATGACGATGATGGTGATGATGATGATAATGATGGTGATGATATGAACAACGACTACGACAAACGGTAAGATACATGCTGAGTGACAGTAATAGTGTTGATAATAGATCAGTTCAATACATGTTTGTGTTCAATACATGTTTGGAGAAAGGAATGTTAAATCAAAGAGACTCATTAAGTAATTAAACATGTTGGTTTTAAATCTCGAAAAATTAGATTCACATTTTAGGAGCTCTGGAATATTATTCCATAGCCATCCTCCAGAGTACATAAGGCTAGACTTATAAAGATTAATTGTTGTGAAAGGAACATTTATTTTGTGCGAATGTCGATAACTATTATAAGTAAACATATTCCTAAGAGAATGTGGAGTCTTACCATGGAGTATTTTATACATGAGAATGCCTTTATTGTAAAGAGAGAGAGAGAGAGAGAGAGAGACAGAGAGAGAGAGACAGAGAGAGAGAGAGAGAGAGAGAGAGGAGAGAGAGAGCAGACAGACAGACAGACAGACAGACAGACAGACAGACAGACAGACAGACAGACAGACAGACAGACGACAGACAGACAGACATTTCATTCATTTATTCTTTTATATCGAGGATAACAGAGTAAGCAATCATGTGCTTTTCTTCATCCGGTCCCCGTGTGTATGCAGTTTTTGTAAATATCGCCATCTGTTCTCACCGGCACACGATGGCCTACTCTTACGAAAAGCGGAACAGGATTTAACGTGTGCGCAAGTTGTTCTGCGTGCGTTCGCACACGGGGCCTCGGTTTAAAGTCTCATCCGAAGGACTTTGGGGGAGAGTGGAGTCGGCACTGATGCTAACTCAAGGAGAAAAATTTCCTCGACCGGACTCGAACCCGGGTCGTCAAATCGCCAGCAC
Organism: Stramonita haemastoma; assembly: GCA_030674155.1. Lineage (NCBI taxonomy): Eukaryota > Metazoa > Mollusca > Gastropoda > Neogastropoda > Muricidae > Stramonita > Stramonita haemastoma. Next base: position 2,611,625 of record CM060350.1, read on the forward strand.
AATGTTCTGACCACTAGGCTACCCGTCCCCCAGACAGACAAACAGAGGGGGTAAGGGAGAGGGAGGGAGAGAGAGGGGGAGAGAGAGAGAGAGAGAGAGAGAGGAGAGAGAGAGAGAGAGAGAGAGGAGAGAGAGAGGAGAGAGAGAGAGAGAGAGAGAGAGAGAGAGAGAGAGAGAGAATAATGCGTACTCAATTATTCATGTCCATTACAATAGAAGTAGGAAAACAAAGATTCCCTATTCAGTACTCCCGAGGCTCCACATGTGATTCTATCACTTCGTAGCTGATGACATGAAATTCTGATCTAAAAAAAAAAATAAATAAAATAAAATAAAAACCGAGAAGAACTGTATAAAAGAACGAAGCGGTAACATAGCACCCTACATTAGAGCATCCATAAACTCAGCCATGTGTCACCACTTTTCGTACATTAGGCAAACACCGGCGAAATTACTCATTTCAACACAAAAAATAAACCCTGGTAAGTGTAATCGTGTAGAGCACTTTTTTTTCTCTCGTCCTCAAACGTTCTGATTGTTAGCAGGGTCCAATCTCGGAAGACTATGGAGTTGCACTCTAGGTGTTTAATCTGGTACAGCGTTGGTTGTGGCTGGCAAGTCCCACATAGGAATAACAGACAGACAATCCCTATGGCAGAGGGCACAGATGAAGTCTGACTGACGCTGGTCTGTCTGCAGCCTTTCTTCTCATTCTCTTTGCCTCGTGCTGCTGAGCAAATGTCTATTGGGACTTGGGGAGAGAGACCTTTCTGGGAAAACTAATGGCATATATGTCCTTTCCAGCTCCTCTCGTGGGCCGTACAGTTTGGTCTGTAGGGTTATCTCAGTCGGCCACACTTTCTTCGTCAGGTCGCTGAATAGCATGCACCTCTGAAGGATGTGCTCGCCTGTCTGGTTTTCTTTACCACAGGCACACAGGGGAGACGGGGCGAGTTTCAGCTTTGTGGACAAATGGTGGTTTAGCCTTGTTGTGCCCAGCGCAGAGTCTTAGAATGACTTGTTCTTCTCTTATGAGGTGGTGGTAAGTCGTCCTTTTCTACTCAAGGTCGATAATATAATAATTATGATAATGAGGATGAGGATTATATTGATGTTGCTGATGATAATAATAGTAATAATAATGATGATGATAACTAATAATAATAACTTATAATAATGATATAATGATAATAGTAGGATAATAATAATAATAATAATGAAGACGACAATACTACCCTTTTATTATTATTATTATCAACATTATTATTATCATCATCCTCATTATCACATTATTACCATCATCTTTATCGTCATCATTATTATTGACCATATTTGTCAACCTCACTTCAGCTGGACGGGTCATGTGTACCACTTTGAAGGATGGCCACACAATGTTGTTGTTGTTGTGTGTTCCCCAGCTTAACACTCTGGGGGTCTGACACCCAGAATGCGCCACTCTGACTCACTCACTCATCCATCCCACCTGGGAATTATCACTGTGAGATCGAAAATTGCGCAATGGATGATGAGTTTGCGTGTAGGACTTTTCAAGTACCTCGCCGTATAGGCAGCCATACTCCGATTTCAGAGGATTTTTTTCTCCTTTAAAGGAGAGAATGCAGGTTATGTTCTGTTATTAAGAGCTTGTCATGGCTGAAGGCAATCTGAACATAACGTTTTAACATAACAGTTTAGTGTAGGCCTTGGCAATGAGCTGACATCAATAACTGACACAGCTTCTGGCCTGAGCCAGCCACACAATTAATTCTAACTCATCTCCCGCTGAAACCTACACTTACAGTTAAAGTTAAAGTCTGTCCCGAGCCTAAGGCTCATCAGGCCGGTGCTTATCCCCGGTTTCTGTGGCGTTAAGCGACTGAGTCATAGACTCCCCCCTGGATAAGACGCCAGTCTATTGCAGGGTTAACCCCTAACACAAGGTTGGTACCCCTTTTACACCTGGGTGGGGTGAGTAAATAGCCGTAAAGTGCCTTTTCCAAGGGCACAACGCCATAGCCGAAAGCTGGGATCGAACCCGCAACCTTTAGATTACGAGTCCAACGCCCTAACCACTAGACTACAGCGGTGGCTACACTTAAGAGTGCCCTTGAGATAAACACCACTTGCCAGCCTCAGTTTGCGCCTAGCCTAGCCGCTGGACCAGTCACATCAGGAGAGTGCCTTCCTTCTGTTTTCTGTTCTGTGCCTTTCTTTTAGAGTGTTTGGGTCCAACATTTTTGAGTGGATAAGACATCAAAAAAATGAAGACACACATGCACGCACTCAGGCACACACACACACACATACACACACCACACCACACACACACTAACACACAACACCACACACACAGCGGAAAATCTTGCTGCACATGTTAAATCCTGTTCAGCTTTTCGAAAGAGTAGGCTATTGTATGCTGGTGGGAACAGATGACAAGATTTACATAACTGCATACACATGGGGACTGGATGTAAAAAATAAAAATAAATAAAAAGCGCTTATTCCATTATCCTGATATAAAAGAATAAGATGAAAAAAAAGAAAAACACACACACATACTACACCCCCACACCCCCACCCCCTCACACACACACACACACACACACACACACACACACACACACACACACCACACACACACACACACCACACACACACACACACACACACACACGAAGACACCACCAGGAAAAATAGAAATATTGACTTTCTTTATTATTCAATGATGATACATCATGATTGAGAACAATGACATCACTCTTAACCACACATCTACTACCCCCGAATGAGCTCACAGTGAGTTAGTTAACACCCTTAAACCTTTCCATTTAGCATCACAACAACAACAACAAGAAGCATAACATTCAACACTAAAAACACATTCCAAGCCACAAAAATCACACATTCCCCTCTCCCCCCCAAAACAAGATCGTAAAATATCATTCAGTTTTACTGCTTTCTTCCTATTATTAATTAAGCAAGTTTTCTACAGGAGATAAAACCATTCTCTCACAATTATCAATTCTATACTTGTCAAAATAATTCCTCCCCCCCCTTTACATATATTCCTCTTGCTTCAATCAGTCTACACACACACTAAACAAAACAAAAAAACCAGACCCCCCCCCCCCCCCTCCTCCAATAGCAATTACAAAAAAAATTACCCCCCCCCCCCCTCACCAAACTAAAAATGAAACCAGAATGTGACACATTGCTTTTTATTGTACATACTGGTAGCTTGTTTGTTTGTTAGTTTATTAGTTTATTATCTTTTTCTCTTCCTGGGGGGGTGGGGAGGAAGGGGTGGTAAGGTTTCCATTGCTGCCAGTCTTCACAGCCTAACCCTCTTGCATTCAGATTGCTGATTCTCTGAACACAAACTGCCCCTAGATTTCGCATTCCATCACGAAATCAGCTCAGGCACACTACGTGCTCGCTTGCTTTTTCCTCCTTCTAAGTACTACATACCAGCAGCTATCATTACTTCCAGACTCTCAGCAGGGGTTCTACCTCTAGCCTGATAGAGCTTTGGCATGTGGTAGCAATGAGTGATGGTCACAGCCTGATGGAAGTCTACTGTGTGTAAATCCCGGGATCCCAGATTCAAGGGGGGGGGGGGGGGGGGGCAATTATTCAGTCCAGGCAAATCCCAGGACTAAGAGTTAAAAAATGCACACACACACACACAAAAAAAAACCAAGAGACAAATAAAAAATATTTTAAAAAAGCTTGCTCCTGAGATGTCTGAAGGCTTAGACACTGCGTCATAGGAGAGTTAAAATCCTCAATGCATGGTACTAAACTGTTCCCTTTTCTTCCTCAAACATCCAGACACCCTCCACTGTTGAGGATTATCTATCTATCTATCTATCTATCTATCTATCTATCTATCTATCTATCTATCTATCCCTGAAGTCTGGCGACCGTGGGGGCACCCCTGAAGACTTGACAATTAGTTCCCTCCATTCCCCTCTCTCTCTGTTCTGCCTTTCTCAAAGTTTAGTTGAGTTCTAGGCTTGTCCATTCGCTGATGTTGTCCTCCCATCTTTTCCTTGGTCTGCCTCTTTTTTTCTTCCTCCTTGGACAGTGCCTTGCAGTATCGTTTTTGCCGGTCAATGTGATCTTGTGAAATGCCCACACAGACAGGTAAATAAAAAAAAGATTGCACAGGAAATAATTATAAACAAACAATGAACAAATAGAGGGGTCAACTGGAAACAGGAATAATTTGCTTCACAAATGAAAAGATTTACAGGAATTAACCCGTTGACTGCCTTAGCACGTCATATGACGTGCTACTGATAGCGCACTCCCAGTGCCTTACCACGTCATATGACGTGCACCGATTTTCCCGATTTTTCCTAACTTCGTTTTAAGGTCCATTCCAAAACAATCGATATTTTAAGCTTGTGTGGGATTCCCTCTGCCCATATATGGTTGGGAAATCCCGTTGCGTGGACGGAAAGTCTGTTTTTTCTTCAGTTTCGTTGGCTGACTGGAGCAGTTTTTTTAATTTTTTATTTGTTTATTTTTGGATGATTCAGGCATGTTTATAAATTCCAACTTGGCCTTCAAATTAGTTTGGTTTAATGCAGAATTCAATTCTGTGCAAAAGTTGTACACATGTCAATATCAAATCGTTAGATTTTTTGGTGAATGGTTACCCCATTTGGGCTAAAGTCCTTTGGCAGAGCAGATTCAGGTTCTGGTTCTTTATATGGGCAGTCAAAGGGTTAATCATAAAATGAATGAACAAATGTAAGAATTAACAGGAAACATCGAATAAATGCTGAACAGATAATAAAGACTCAACAGGAAATATATAAGATAAACTGAAAAGATCACAATTCAGAGAGAGTGGTTTTGTATCGTTAATTAATTTTGTGTGGTAGTAAACAGTCAACATTTACTGACTTATGTTTATGTACAACTGACACATACCTGTGATTTTATCCTCTTGGATCTATACACAAAAAAAAGTGGCTTCAACTGACATATATGTGATTTATCATCTTGGAACTATAGAAAAAAATGTGATTTCAACTGACATATCTATGTGAGTTTATCATCTTGAATCTATAGAAAAAAAAAGAAGTTTCAATTGACACATATATGTGATTTTATCATCCCGGAACTATAGAAAAATGTGGTTTCAATTGACACATGTATGTGATTATATTATCTTGGATATATAGATAAAAAAAGTGTGATTTCAACTGACACATATGTGATTTCATCATTTTGGATCTATAGAAAAAAAAAAGTTGTTTGATCCAACACATATGTGTGGGTTTATCATCTTGAATCTATAGAAAAATGTGATTTCAACTGACATATCTATGTGAGTTTAACATCTTGAATCTATAGAAAAATGTGATTTCAACCGACATATCTATGTGAGTTTATCATCTTGAATCTATAGAAAAAAAAAGTTTCAATTGACACATATATGTGATTTTATCATCCTGGAACTAAAGAAAAATGTGTTTCAATTGACACATGTATGTGATTATATTATCTTGGATATATAGAAAAAAAAGTGGTTTCAATTGACACATATATGTGATTTTATCATCTAGGATATATTTTAAAAAGAAAACTGTGATTTCAACTGACACATATATGTGATTTCATCATTTTGGATCTATAGAAAAAAAAAGTTGATCCGACACATATGTGTGGGTTTATCATCTTGAATCTATAGAAAAATGTGATTTCAACCAACATATCTAAGTGAGTTTAACATCTTGAATCTTTAGAAAAATGTGATTTCAACCGACATATCTATGCGAGTTTATCATCTTGAATCTTTAAAAAATGTGATTTCAACTGACATATCTATGTGAGTTTATCATCTTGAATCAATAGAAAATAATGTGGTTTTAGCCGACACATTTATCATCTTGGATCTTTAGGGGAAAAAATGTGGTTTCAATGTAGACTGGATGTTAAAAACCCCCAAAACAAAACCAAAAAAAAACCCCCACATTTGAGTGCACATTCCATTATCCTCAAAAAAAGGAAAAAAATAAATAAAACAAAACAAAAATAAAAAATGAAAACACCAAATTCCAGTTTTTCATACAAAGTTTTCCTGAAGATTCAAAATTCATCTCGACACACTTCGCACAAATATGCAATCACTATCAAAAATCCCATTTTAGTCCAGGACGAAACATTAAAATCACACACACGCACACACACACACACACACTCTCCCCAAAAGTCCTTCGGATGAGACTGTAAACCGATTATATATATATATATATATATATATATATATATATATAATATATATATATATTATATATATATATATAGATATATATATAGATATATATATAGATATAGATATATATAAGCTATAAAAGGCAGTTTCTAGACAAGTAAATGCGAGTGACACATACATTGTTTTCCCATTTCATACACAAAATAGATTTTCCTTTCAAATGGGGTGTTGTAGGCTCTGATTGGGGTGAGGGTGGGGGTGTGTGTTTGTATTCCAACTTTCATATCTAATCAATCTTATTCCAACTTTCATATCTACTCAATCTTATTCCAACTTTCATATCTAATCAATCTTATTCCAACTTTCATATCTAATCAATCTTATTCCAACTTTCATATCTAATCAATCTTATTCCAACTTTCATATCTAATCAATCTTATTCCAACTTTCATATCTAATCAATCTTATTCCAACTTTCATATCTAATCAATCTTATTCCAACTTTCATATCTACTCAATCTTATTCCAACTTTCATATCTAATCAATCTTATTCCAACTTTCATATCTAATCAATCTTATTCCAACTTTCATATCTAATCAATCTTATTCCAACTTTCATATCTAATCAATCTTATTCCAACTTTCATATCTAATCAATCTTATTCCAACTTTCATATCTAATCAATCTTATTCCAACTTTCATATCTAATCAATCTTATTCCAACTTTCATATCTAATCAATCTTATTCCAACTTTCATATCTAATCAATCTTATTCCAACTTTCATATCTAATCAATCTTATTCCAACTTTCATATCTAATCAATCTTATTCCAACTTTCATATCTAATCAATCTAAAATCATAAAGCAGGCAACAGACTGCCCTCTTGAACCCTAAGGTCACAACAAAGTCAGGATGAAACAGATTCCACACAGATCCGTCTGTCACTGTCAATACAGGAAAAAGATATGCAGTTACCACTGTCCATTCACAAACTGTGCACAAGACGTTAATTTAAAGATTACTATGCAGTTACTTGCACCAGAGTGTACATCTTTCCTCCCCAAACAAGTTAACAGTATTTACTTTTTCTTCAAAGATGGGTTTTCTTACATCAGATTTTTTTGCTCCCTTTGGGGGGTTTAGACCACTTAAAAAAACAAAAAAAAACCCAAAAAAAACCCCTGGATTTGTGTGCTGTGACAACACCACCAAAACCTTACAACATGCAGACATGAAAAAAAAACGCTTCGATTCGTTTTTACAAGATATAGCGCTATATAAATTCCATGTATTATTATTATTATTATTATATAAAACCCTGACATGGTCCCTGATCCTTCCCAAAATAACCAACCACACACACCAACAAAAACAACAAACAAACAAAAAAATCCTCAATAACAACCAAATAAAATCTACTTCATCTCATTCACACACTATATAAGTTCCATGTATCATTATTATTATTATTATTATTATTCACCCACCCACACCACACCACCAGCAACAACAACAAATAATCGCACAGAAACAGACGTCACAACAGAACACAACAACAACAATAATAAAATCATCTCAAAAAATTAATTCAGCCACCACACGAAAAAGCAAGACCTCAACAGAAAACACAACAACAACAATAATAAATCCAACTAAAAAAAAAAAAATTCATTCAGCCACACACACACACAAAAACCAAAGACCATCAACACAACAAGAACGCAACCATCAATGACAACATTACATTGCTGCAATCACTAACAAACTAACAAAAAAAGCAAGAAAAAAAAAGAAAAAAAAAAGCAAGACAAAATGTCAATCAACCCAGCAATTTCTTCCCAGGAAAAGAAAAGAGCACGACTACCATCTGAGCAATGTGGAGAGAGAGTGTGTGTGTGTGGGGGGGGGTAGGACGGGACAGGATGGGACGGGACGGGAAGGGACGAGACGGAACAGGATGAGACGGATGGGACAGGACAGGATGGGACAGAATAGGATGGGACAGGACAGGATGAGAAGGGATGGGACAGAGCAGGATGGGATGGAACAGAATGGGACATGATGGGATGGGACAGGACAGTATATGGGACGGGACGGGACAGGACAGTCATCAATCCGTCCATTCCATGCCCAGCGTCAGTGCCAGGAAGCTGTACATCTCCACTATCTCCTCGATCTGAAACAACAACAACAATAATAACGATAATAGCAATAATAACAAGAGAATGAATTGAAACAAAGAGAAGCATCTCCACTATCTCCTCGATCTGAAACAACAACAACAACAATAATAACAATAATGATAATAGCAATAATAACAAGAGAATGAACTGAAACAAAGAGAAGTATCTCCTCGATCTGAAACACAAAACACACACCCCCACTCCTCTCCCCCCCCACACACATCCACCCCACCCCCCACCCCCCACCCCCACACACACACATGAGTGCTTATCCCATTATCCTTGACATAAAAAAATAAGATAAATAAAATAAAATAAAATAAACAAATAAATATAAAAGAATAAAATAAACAAATAAAAAAATAAAAACACACACCCCCACCCCCACTCCAAACTTACAGACTTGGCTGTAGGTTTTCCTGCACCGTGGCCAGAGTCCGTATCCACACGGATCAGGAGAGGGTTGGTCTGCACACACACACACACAAAAAACAAAACATCCACACTACATCTGCCGATTCTAGCCGCCTGGCCAAACATTTCAACTCACTGAAATATGCACCAGACTACCGTAAGAGAAGCCGCCGCTGTAGTCGAGTGGTTAGGGCATTGGACTCGTAATCTAAAGGTTGCGGGTTCGATCCCAGCTTTCGGCTATGGCATTGTGCCCTTGGAAAAGGCACTTTACGGCTATTTTCTCACCCCACCCAGGTGTAAAAGGGGTACCAACCTTGTGTTGGGGGTTAACCCTGCCACAGACTGGCGTCCTATCCAGGGGGGAGTCTATGACTCTCAGTCGCTTAACGCGGCCACAGAAACCGGGATAAGCACCGGCCTGATGAGCCTTAGGCTCGGGACAGACTTTAACTTAAGTTAAGGTGGACCACTGCGTTACTTTTAGCAAATTTTTGTTTCTCACAAACTACTAAAGATATCTGCATGAAATTTGGTACACATACTAAGTGCATTAATAAAGCTATCTGTGCAAAGTTTGAAGTATATAAGTCCAACAGATATGATGTGATAATTTTTTCCAAAAAAATAGGGGTCAGTGTTTGGCCCATATGCAATGCATGATGAAGTTTATCATTTTTCCTGTTTGATTTGACATCACTGTGTGCAATGATCACAAAAAAAAATATAGTTTAGTTCATAAAATATATATTTCTTTTTTTTTCAAAAATGCCAAAAAAATTTGGCTCCAGTTTTTTTATTTTTATTTCATGGTATTGAAAAACTATAATAGCTACAGAGTTCAAACTGTCTCATTGCACTCAGCACACATTTCTACACCAGCATACCAAATTTCAGTGGATTATTTTCATTAGGTTAGAAGTTACAGGTGGGCCAAATAACAGTTGCGGCCAAAAAACCACGTTTTGAGAAAAATGCCCGTAAAGATTTAGTTAACAATTTAATCAATGAAAATCATGTTTAAACATTACCAAAAAATTATGCATGGTAAAATAACAATAGGCCAACACTACTGAGTGATTAGAAACGGCTTTTCTCATAGAATAAATTTTTCAGGAGGCTCCTGGGGCATACACCCCCCTCTTTGCCTGCCTGGCTATGTTCATGTTCCGCATGCATTACACTTTCTTCTTTTTTTCTCCTCTTCTTTTTGGCCCTATTAGATGATTTTCTAGTGGCTGTTTTCACTCTGAGAATGTTTGATTTATCTACAAACACTTCTGCATTGCTCACTGCCACAAAATCCAGTCCAGCAAGCACAATATTGCTGGAAAAGTATCTCGCCTCCAGACTGCAGGCTGACTGTCTTCTTCATCTCAGCTTTGAATATATTGTTGATAATGTGATAACTAAGATGTGTGAGGATGCAAAACAGAATACAAAACAACTGTGTGATTGTGGAAAATACAGGAGAAAGTAAAAAAAAAAAAAAGAAAAAAAAAGGGGGGGGGGGGGCAGAGAAGAACAATTATGGGTGAAGGTTTTTCTTTTCTAACACCATTCACTGTGTCAAACTCAGTAAAAACAATTTTTTTTTGTGAATTATCATTAAACTTAAAACTGCCTCTGAAAACACAAACAACTAAATAAAAAATAAAACTGAGAATATGGGAAAAAAGTGAGTGTATACTGAATAGCCCTTGTCAGAGACTGCAAACCAGAAATTCAGGCACTACTGTATTCCTGCTAAGTACCAACAACACATAACTTATTGGGGAAAAAAGTGCCCTGCTATATTCCCAAAATAGTAATAAATCGATGGAAAATGTAGCTATAATTTCTCTTTGTGCACCTTTATGTTGTCACCCAACTTTCCAAGGGTGACACATCACTGATGATGTTCTGTCGTTTGAGAAGTTGTGGGCCCCGCGGATCAGTTTATTTTTC
>CM060350.1:2632402-2644902 GCA_030674155.1 Stramonita haemastoma
AGAGAGAGAGAGAGAGGAGAGAAAAGAGAGAGAGGAGAGCAGTTAGAAGAAGGAACAACAACAACAACAGCAACAACAACAACAGCAACAACAACAACAGCAACAACAACAACAACAGACAACAACGACAACAGCACAACAACAACAACAACAACAACAACAACAACAACAACAACAACAACAACAACAACAACACATCAGACAGACCTCACAGTACAGCACAAATCCAACATCACTCAGTAAGGCCTAGTCAAGAGTGCTAAATCTAGCACGCTCCTTCCTTTTTACCTCGTCCATGTGTGGTCAGCTCCTGCTATAAATTAATAGCACCAGCTGGCCACAGCTAAGCTGGGATGTTAAAGTCTGTCCCGAGCCTAAGGCTCATCAGGCCGGTGCTTATCCCGGTTTCTGTGGCGTTAAGCGACTGAGAGTCATAGACTCCCCCCTGGATAGGACGCCAGTCTATCGCAGGGTTAACCCCCAACACAAGGCTGGTACCCCTTTTACACCTGGGTGGGGTGAGAAAATAGCCGTAAAGTGCCTTTTCCAAGGGCACAACGCCATAGCCGAAAGCTGGGATCGTTCCCGCAACCTTTAGATTACGACTCCAACGCCCTAACCACTAGACTACAGCGGCGGCTTTAAGCTGGGATGGGATTAATTAGCAGCAGAGAGGAGCTGAAAGTGGGGGAAACTGACCGACAGCTGTGACCTACCTTCTTGTGGACGATGAACATTGGGACCCGGGTGCCATCTTTGCTGGTGTAGAACTCCTGCACCGTTTCAAAATCCTCTGCCTTGAAGCCCTGCACCTTGATCTCCCGAAACACCTGCAGGCAAAGGTGACACCAGTACAGGTGTGAACAAAATTCACCTTTTTTTTTTTTTTTCACTTTAATTCTTTCATTCCCACAGCCCGGTTTACCGGTCTGCAGACTTTTCTTCCTTTCCTTCCCAGCGCCCGGTATACCGGTCTCCACTAACAAACACCCTTCCTTCCCACAGCCCAGTAAACCGGGCTCAGCAGGGAGCGCTCTGTTCTTCCCGTTATTTGCTTATCAGTTGTCAGCCACTAACGGGTCTTTGTTTATGTAAGAAATTCCAGGCTGGGCAGCCTCCCTTCCCCCCCCCCCTCCCTCATTAATCTTGACCTGTCAGCATCTTGCCCCTTCAGCCACTACCCAGTCTATGTAGTAGTAGCTGTGAATGGAATGGAGTTCCAGCATTGGTCTTCCAGCTCTCACCCCCCCTCTCTACCCCCCCCCCCCCCCCCCCCACCCCCCACTCGTGAGAAAGTAGTCGCTTGAGAAATTAGTTGGTTTTAGAATGAGTGTAAGAGTGTGTGTGAAGATGTGGCTTATTTCTTGCCTGTGAAAATGGAAGGTGGAGAGAATTCGGATTCTGATCAAGGTGTATTATACATGTGTCACCTGTGTGTGACATATCATGTGATACTTGGACAGAAGGGCAGACATATGTAATTAGAGAACATGTAAATACTATCTGTATATAAAAAGTGTGCAAAATAGTGTGGAGCTCTCTTTATTGGTGTGTGGTAGTCATACACAGTCTACAAAAAAGAGAATAAACTGTTGATGTGTTGGGGACAATCATGGTGACAATGGAGACAGTTCTCATGGAGTATTCACATAAACAATGCAAGGGGATGTACATGAGGCATCAGTTGGTGAGTACAAGCACGAAACATACAACTGGCTAGAAAAATACTGATCTGCATGGAGTGCATGATGGCATACCTGTTTTTTTACTGTCAACTTACCTGTTTTACACCTGTGTCACCTGTCATGTTACTGTGAAGTGTCAACATGGCCACCAACACCATCTCACATCAATTTCCTACACAATGATATATGACATTCTTTGGTTCATATAATATGGGCTACTGCCGTAAGTCTGTAAAGTAAGTACCCCATTATGCTTAGTGTTTTGGTCTGTAAATCCGGGAATGAAAGGAAGAAACAGACAAGAGGAAGCTGGGAATAAAGGGAAGCAATAGCAAGTGTAAATTGGGGAATGAAAGAGCTAATATCCTCCACTCACCTGTTCAAACAAACACGCCGACATAAATTGTCATCTCTTTCACCTCCTATAAACCTGCCTAAAATCACCTTTTTGGTAGATAAACTTTGGTGCAAACACACACAAGCACGCACCGAGCATGCATGACGCACGCACACATGCACGCACACACGTACACACACATGCTCGCACGCACACATGCGTGCACACATGCGTACACAACACACACACACACACACACACACACAGAGCTTACCTTTGGCTCATAAGGTTGCTGTGTCATGTCTATCCGATAGATGATGTTGGCTCTCTCTCTCTCTCTCTCTCTCCCTCTCACACACACACACGCACACACACACACACACAACACACCACACACACACACACACATCCACCCCACCCACACAACACACACACCCACCACACACCCCACCCACCCACCCACCCACCCACCCACCCACCCACCCACCCACCACCCACACACACACACACACACACACACACACACACACACACACACACACACACACACACACACACACACACAAGCTTACCTTTGGCTCATAAGGCTGTTGTGTCATGTCTATCCGATAGATGATGTTGGGGGTGAGGTATGAAGTGAACGAGTAGAACATCTGTGGAACAATCAATTAATCAATCACATCCAAGATTTTTTTTTTTTAAAAGGTATAAAGGTAAAGGTGTCCCCATAATCTATTGGTCGTAGGGAGTGAGGCATCAGAGACCTCAACTTCTCCAGGGGCCACCTATCCACACACACATGCACGCACACACACACACATGCACACACACACATACACTCACATGCATGCACAAACACACACACACACAACACACACACACACACACACACACACACACACACACACTCACACACACACACACTCACACACTCACACACACACACACACACACGCACGCATGCACACACACACGCACACAAACGCACGCATACGCACACAAACGCACGCATACACACACACACACACACACACACCCCTCAGTGCTGACTCCACTCTCCCCAAAAGTCTTTCGGACGAGACTGTAAACCGAGGCCCCATGTGTGGTGAACGTACGCAGAACATCTTGCGCACACGTTAAATCCTGTTCCGCTTTTTGGAAGAGTAGGCTATTGTGTGCCAGTGGGAACAGATGACAACATTTACAGAACTGCATACACATGGGGACTGGATGTAAAAAAAAAAGCACATGAGTGCTTATTCCAGTATCCTCAATATAAATGAATAAAAAGTAATAATAAAAAAAAACACACACATCCACTCACCCACCAAACCCACCTACACACACACACACACACCACCCCCCCACCCCCTCACACACTCACACCCACAGAAACAGACTGTGTATAGTCAGATACAGTACCTCGGTGTCACAGTAGCGACCGGTCACACAAAACACCCTCACACTCACCCACACACCCATAGACCCCAACCATTGACACACTGGGTACAATGGGTACCTCAGTGTTGCAATAGCGACCGATCACACAAACACACCCTCACACCCACCCACACCCACTCACACCCCCCCATACAAAACACACTGGGTACAATCAGTACCTCAGTGTCACAGTAGCGACCAGTCACACAAACACACCCTCACACCCACCCATTAACTCATACATACAAACACACCCGCACACACACCCATACACCCCCACACGAGACACACTGGGTACAATGGGTACCTCGGTGTCACAGTGGCGACCAGTCACACAAACACACCACCCACCCATTCATTCATACACCCCCATACAGAGACATACTGGGTACAATCTGTACCTCGGTGTCACAGAAGCGACCGATCACACAAACACACCCACCCATACACCCCCAGACCCCCACCAAAGACACACTGGGTACAATTGGTACATTGGTGTCACAGTAGCGACCGGTGACACAAACACACCCTCACACCCACCCATACACCCCCACACAGAGACATACTGGGTACAATCTGTACCTCGGTGTAACAGAAGCGACCAGTCACACAAACACACCCACCCATACACCCCCAGACCCCCACAAAAGACACACTGGATACAATCGGTACCTTGGTGTCACAGTAGCGACCGGTCACACAAACACACCCTCACACCCACCCATACACCCAAACCAAAGACACACAGGGTACAATCGTTATCTCGGTGTCACAGAAGCGACTGGTCACACAAACACCCCCACTCCCACACCAGACATACACAGAGACACACTGGAACAATCGTTACCTCGGTGTCACAGTAGCAACCGATCACACACACACACTCTCATACCCACCCACATTCACTCACACACCCCCACAAGAGACACACTGGGTACAATCTGTTCCTCGGTGTCACAGAAGCGACCAGTCACACAAACACACCCACCCATACACCCCCAGACCCCCACAAAAGACACCATGGGTACAATCGGTACCTCAAAGTCACAGCAGCGACCAGTCACACACACACTCTCATACCCACCCACACTTACTCACACACCCCTACAAGAGACACACTGGATACAATCGGTACCTCGGTGTCACAGAAGCGACCAGTCACACAAACACACCCACCAATTCACCCCCACACAGAGACACACTGGGTACAATGGGTATCTCGGTGTCACAGAAGCGACCAGTCACACAAACACACCCACCCATACACCCCCAGACCCCCATTAAAGACACACTGGGTACAATCGTTACCTCGGTGTCACAGTAGCGACCGGTCACACAAATACACCCTCACACACACCCCCACACAGAGACACAATGGGTACAATCAGTACCTTGGTGTCACAGTAGCAACCGATCACACACACACACTCACTCACACACCCCCACAAGAGACACACTGGATACAATCGGTACCTCAGAGTCACAGAAGCAATCAATCACACATACCCTCACACCCACCCATACACACCCACACGAGACACACTGGGAACAATCGTTACCTCGGTGTCACAGTGGCGACCAGTCACACAAACACACCCTCATACCCACTTACACACACACACACAGAGAAACAGACTGTGTATAGTCAGACAGACACAGTACCTCGGTGTCACAGAAACGACCGGTCACACAAACACACCCTCATACCCACTTACACACACCCACACACAGAAACAGACTGTGTGTAGTCAGAGACGTACCTCTGTGTCACAGTAGCACCGTCACAACCACACATCACCCACCCAAGCACGCCAAGGACCCCCACACAGAACACACAGGGTACAATCATTACCTCGATGTCACAGAAGCGACCAGTCACACAAACACACCCACCCATACACCCCACACAGAGACACACTGGGAACAATCGTTACCTCGGTGTCACAGAAACGACCGGTGACACTGCTGATGGATCCCACATCCAGAGGCACCTGGTACACACGGGCCCCTGTCTCCAAGTCGTGGATGAACAGCTCCGCCTGTAACACACACACACATACACAAACGCACATGCATGAGCACGCATGCACACACACATGCACAGAGACACACACACACGCACGCATGCATGCACACACGCAAACACACACACACACGCACGTGCGTGCATAGTCACACACACACGCATGAGCGTAGACACACACACACATACATACATACACAAACACACACACGTATGTGCACACACACACATATGCACAAACACACACACACACACACATACACACATACACACGCACACACACACACACACATTGACACACAAGCATGCACTCAAAGACACACACCACACATATTGTAATCATTGTCATCGTCACTATTGTAGATTTTTTTTTCTTTTTTCATTTTCTTACATATTTTTCTTTTGTAGATGGCTTGATGAAAAAAAGCAAGTGTTTTGCTTACTCATTGTACCATCTGTAAATAAAAATTTGACTGACTATGACTTTGACACACACAGACACACACACACACACGCGCATAGACAAACATGCATGCACACACACAGTGGTCTAGGTGGTACGTGCCTTGCCTAGAAAGCAAAAAGTCCGGGTCGGAGTGTGCGGTGGTTTGTACCCGTTTGGGCACAAAACTTTTTCCCCATCCATTAGACCCTGAGTGGTGGTCTGGGTGCTAGTCTTTCGGATGAGACGATAAACCGAGGTCCCGTGTGTTACACATCACTATTTAGCGCACGTAAAAGAACCCACAGCAACAAGAGGGTTGACCCCGGCAAAATTCTGTAGAAAAAAGCCACTCTGATAGGGAAAACAAATACAGTTGCATGCAAGGAAAAAAAAAAAAAAAAAAGGTAGGCGCTGTACTTGTGGCGACGCGCTCTCCCTGGGGAGAGAGAGCAGCTCAAATTTCACACAGAGAAATCTGCTGTGACATAAAGTGGTATAAAATACAAAAAACTACAAACACATTACCTTGACGTCGTGTAAAAAGCCGACCACCAGTTTGTCCTTGTTCACACAGGCGGCCCATTCCAGAACAGCTCCGTTTGGGTCTTCGTCAATTAACGTCTTCCAGTTTTCCTGTACACCACACAAATTGTTTTATATATACTACTGGTGTGTGTGTGTGTATATATATATAGAGAAGAGAGAGAGAGAGAGAGAGAGAGAGAGAGAGAGAGAGAGAGAGAGAGAGAGAGAGAGAGAGAGAGAGAGAGAGAGAGAGAGAGAGAGATTGTATATATATATATATAATATATATATATATATATATATATATATATATATATATATATATATATATATATATATACATACATATATACATATATATATACATACATATGTATACATATATATATATATTTATATATACAACATGCATGCACATAATCAACCACACACACACACATGCAAAACATTAGATAGACAGACAGACAAACAGACAGACAGACAGAGACAAAGAAAGACACAGAGACAGACAGAGACAGACAGAGAAAGACACAGAGACAGATAGACAGAGACACAGACACAGAGAGAGAGAGACAGTACATGTGTACATGCGTGCATGAATGTAAGTAGGTGTGGGGGAGTGTACGTGTATATACATGCATACATACATGCACTCTTATGCACTTGATGAGTCACCGACGAGTTATGTGTATTCATCCACATGTAGGTCTATTTTCTCCCACCACCCCCCCACAACACTATCCCGAATCTCCCCCCTCTCCCCCTCCTTCTCTCTCTCCCTACTCCCCCCACTCACAGGTTCTGGAGTCTTGAGGTCGATGGTGATCAGTTTGTAGCGAGGGGCGTCCTTGTTGGTTTTGAAGACGAATACCGATCCTGTGTTGGTGATGTACTGTCAAAGACAACAAGAAAAATGGTATCAATTTGATATTTTAATTATTTTATATTTTTTATATTAAAAAAAAAAAGAATTCTGATCAGTTGTAGCAGGCGTCCTTGTTGTTTGAAGACGAATATGATCCTGTGTGGTGATGTACTGTCAAAGACAACAAGAAAAACTGGTATCATTTGAATTTAAAAAAATTATTTTAATTAAAAAAAATTTTTTTTAAATGAATTCTGATCAGTTTGTAGCGAGGGGCGTCCTTGTTGGTTTTGAAGACGAATATGGATCCTGTGTTGGTTATTATTATTCCTGTCATCATTCATCATCATCATCATAATTGTTATCATCATCACCATAATTATCAGTACTATTACCATTATTATTATCATATTGCCATTATCATCATCATCATCATATCTGTATCATCATTATCATCATTATCATTAATATCATCATCATTATTACTGATATTGTTATCACCATCTTTATCATCACCATCATTATTGTTTTTGTTGTTGGCATCTTCTCCATTATTATCATCATTCTTCTTCTTCTCGTTATCATCACCATTATAAAAATTTTGAGCAACACAGCACGTCAAAGGATTTCACATTCTGTTTGTTTTTTTAAGTGCATTATGACAAAATTCAAAAAAAATTTTTTTTTTAAGACACATATTATACATAACATATACACATAATAATGTTGTACAACAGGACAGTGCAAAACAATCTCATATTCTATAAGAAAAGGTGAATAAAAGATACATGATGATTTCATACTGTTTGACAGTAAAAGGTAAAGGTGTCCCATAACCTATGTCGTCGTAGGAGAGCGAGGCATCAAAGACTTCAGCTTCTCTAGGGGCCAGCATATTGAGGGCAGTGGCACCCATCTCCTCTCCTTCGCTGCTTTACCTTCCCTGGCCCTAAAGAGGGCAGGTACCCATTTACAGCTGGGTAAACTGGGGAACTGTACTGAAGCCAAGGCGCGCAGTCACCCATCCAATTGGCAACCACGCTCGAAGCTGCTTAACTTTGGCTGGGGGAAAGCGAGCGCTCTGACCACTGAGCTATACCGCCCCCAGTCCCGTTTGGCAGTACAAAAAAGAAAATCTCAAACACACACACACAAAACTATTACTCAAGCTTACCGTGTATTCTGCATCAAAGTTATCGACCACCTTCACAAAAGGCAGTTTTCCTGAAACACACACACAACACACCACACACAACACCACACACACACACACACACACACACACACACACACACGCATGCACACACACACACGCATGCACACACACACACATACTGGTTTTAAAACATTGCATTTATTGGTGTCGGTGTGTGTGTGTGTGTGTGTGTGTGTGTGTGTGTGTGTGTGTGTGTGTGTGTGTGTGTGTGGTGTGTGTGTATGTGTGTATGTGCACATGTGAGCGCATGAGAGTGTGAATGTAGGTGATATTTTTATTTGAAGCGTATAATGTTTGAACAAATATCAAATGTAGCTATCTTGTACCTTTTGATTATAATTCGTATCAATATGACTGTCAGTACTGTAATTGCCCTTCAGGGATGATTAAAGTGTTTTTGACACAACACAACACACACACACACAAACACACCACAACACACAAACCCTCACCCCCCCCCACACACAAACACCCACCCTCCTACACACAACACCACCCCCCACTCACCCCCACCCCCCACACCACCCCACCACCCACCCCACCCACCCACCACCCACCCCCCCTCTCCCCACCCACACACCACCATTCCTCTTACGAACGATGCCGTTTTCCAGAAGCTTCAGATCGGTGTAGTACAATCTGTTCACTGGACCACACACACACACACACACACCACACACACACACACACACACACACACCACACCACACACACAACACACAAACACCTCACCCCCACACCACAACACACACACAACACACACCACCAACACCCACCCCCATCCACCCACACCCACCCCCTACACACACACAACACACCCACCCACCCACACTCACCCCCCCCCCCCTCAAAACCCCCCCCCCCCCCCCCCCCCCCCCCCCCCCCTTGCCCCCACCCACACCAGCATTCCTCTTACCAACAATGCCGTTTTCCAGAAGCTTCAGATCGGTGTAGTACAATCTGTTCACTGGGTCGCACCCTTCCCTCGTCGTCAAAATCAGGTATTGGCCGCAGTCAGACGTTTCTGCTCCACTGAAAAATAAAAGCGACATTTCTTTTTTTCTTCTTTCTTTCCTCTTCTTCTTCTTTCTTTCTTTTTTTTCTTTTTCTTCTTTTTTTTTTTTTTCTTTTTTTTTCTTCTTCTTCTTCTTCTTCTTCTTTCTTCTTCTTCTTCTTCTTCTTCTTCTTCTTCTTCTTCTTCTTCCTTCTTCTTCTCCTTTCTTTCTTCTTCATCTCTTATCATTCGCTTTACACCGTCAGATGTGTCTGTGAAAAATAGAGTAGGCCATTGTGTGCTCGTTGGGAACAGATGCCAAAATTTCAAAAGGTAAAAAGGTAAAGGTGTTCCATAACCTGTGACCTTTTACTAATGAGCTGTTAGTATTCACACCAGTGCTTTCGTGTTGACCGCAAAATTTTGCATTATCTTGTGAGTGTACTTAGTATGCAAGGAAGCAAGCGAATAAATGTGTGAGGGAGTGGGAGTGAGAGTGTGTGGTTTTAAATTTTTTTTTTTTTTTTTTATAAATTCTTTTACATCGAGCGCTCTGACTACTGAGCTATCCTGCCCCCCATATTTCCTGTATTATCATTATTATTATTATTATCATCATCATCATCATTATCATCATCATTATCATCATCATCATCATTATTATCGTTATTATTATCATTATCATTATTGCTTTCATCATCATCATCATCATCATCATCATCATCATCAGTAGTAGTAGTAGTAGTAGTAGTAGTAGTAGTAGTAGTAGTAGTAGTAGTAGTAGTAGTAGTAGTATCATTATCATAATCATCATTATTATTATCATTATTATTATCATCATTCTTCTCATCATCATCATCATCATTATTATTATCATCATCATCATTATAATCATCATCACCACCATCATCATCACCATCACTCACATCATCCACTTGGGGTGGTCGGGCATTTCTGCGGCCAGCACATCTTCGCTCTGGTCGGTGCCCAGACGATGGAAGTACAGCTTGTGATGCAGATTGGAGGTCGTTTCCGTGCCATCCGACTTTCCGTCACTCTCTGGGTACCTCTGTTGGTAGCCACATCGTCATCTTCTTCATCATCATCGGCATCATCATCATGTCATGTATGCTGGGATTGTTTGTGTTTCCGTAGCCCAACATGAAATACGGCATCTTCTGTATACGTATATAAAAGGTAAGGGTAAAGGTGTCCCATAACCTATGTGGTCATAAGGGAGCGAGGCATCAGAGACCTCAGCTTCTCTAGGGGCCAGCATGTTGAGGGCAGCGGCGCCCATCTCCTCTCTCTCCCTCGCTGCTTTACCTTCCCTGACCCTAAAAGAGGGCAGGTACCCCTTGGCAGCTGGGGGAACTGGGGGGACTGTACTGAAGCCAAGGCACCGCGCAAACAGTCACCCATCCAATTGGCAACCACGCTCGATGCTGCTTAACTTTAGCTTGGGGGGATAGCGAGTGCTCTGACCACTGAGCTATCCCTTCCCCACATGCCTAAATAAAGGACACTTTCTGCCTGCCTACCTGCCTGCCTACCTGCCTGCCTGTATACCTGCCTGCCTGCCTGTATACCTGCCTGCCTGCCTGTATACCTGCCTGCCTGTATGCCTGCATACCTGCCTGCCTGCCTGCATACCTGCCTGTATGCCTGCCTGCATACCTGCCTGCCTGCCTGTATACCTGCCTGTATGCCCGCCTGTATACCTGCCCGCCTGTATACCTGCCCGCCTGTATACCTGCCTGCCTGTATACCTGCCTGCCTGCCTGTATGCCTGCCTGCCTATATACCTGCCTGGCTGCCTGTATGCCTGCCTGTATACCTGCCTGCCTGCCTGCCTGCTTGTATACCTGCCTGCCTGTACATCTGCCTGTTCCGCTTTTCGTAAGAGTAGGCCATTGTGTGCCGGTGGGAACAGATGACAATATTTACACAACTGCATACACACGGGGACTGGATGTAAAAAAGAAAAAAAGCACATGAGCACTTATCCCATTATCCTCGATATAAAACAATAAAATGAATAAAAATAAATAAAATAGATGAAAAAAAGCACATGAGGGCTTATCCCATTATCATCAATATGAAAGAATAAAATAGATAAATAAAATAAATAAATAAATAAAACAGGTGATAAAAAGCACATGAGGGCTTATCCCATTATCCTCGATATAAAATAAAATAGATAAAAATAAAATAAATAAATAAAATAGATGAAAAGAAAGCACATGAGCGCTTATCCCATTATCCTCGATATAAAAGAATAAAATAATAAAAATAAAATAAATAAATAAATAAAATAGATGAAAAAAAGCACATGAGCGCTTATCCCATTTTCCTCGATATAAAAGAATAAAATAATAAAAATAAATAAAATAGATGAAAAAAAGCACATGAGCACTTATCCCATTATCCTCGATATAAACGAATAAAATAAATAAATAAATATATATGAAATAAATAAAATAGATGACAAAAAGCACATGAGCGCTTATCCCATTATCCTCGATATAAACGAATAAAATAATAAAAATAAATAAAATAGATCAAAAAAGGCACATGAGCACTTATCCCATTATCCTCGATATAAACGAATAAAATAAATAAATAAATATATGAAATAAATAAATAAAATAGATGAAAAAAAGCACATGAGCGCTTATCCCATTATCCTCGATATAAAAGAATAAAATAGATAAAATAAAAAATAAATAAAATAGATGAAAAAAAAGCACATGAGCGCTTATCCCATTTTCCTCGATATAAACGAATAAAATAAATAAATAAATATATGTAATAAATAAATAAAATGGATGAAAAAAAGCATGTGAGTGCTTATCCCATTATCCTTGATATAAAAGAATAAAATAGATAAAAATAAAATATAATAAATAAAAAGTAGATGAAAAAAAAGCACATGACGTTATCCCATTCCTGATATAAAATGAAAAAAAA
>CM060350.1:2647402-2687402 GCA_030674155.1 Stramonita haemastoma
CAACAAAAGTTGGCACAAAACGAACGAGCAAAGAGCAAAGAACTCAGAAACGAACGAAGAAACCCCCCCCAAAACTAACATCAATATAGCTCAGAACCTGTGTTTGAGCTATATCGATGTTTTATTTATGTTGTGTGTGGTTATTGTTTTTTAGTTATATATATATGGCTTGTAACCCACCAGAATTTCTCTGTTTTAGAGTAGGTGTTGAGCTATATTGATGTTATTTTGTCTGTGTGGTTATTGTTTTTATATATTATATGGCTTGTAACCCACCGAAATTTCTCTGTTTTAGAGTAGAGATAATCAAGTATTTTGAATTTGAAACTGCTATACGTCCAGCGACATTTTTATAAATATATGGCTTGTAACCCACCAAAATTTCTCTGGTTTAGAGATAATAAAGTATTTTGAATTTGAATTTGAATTTGAACTGTCCAGAAACATTTTTATATAATATATGGCTCGTAACCCACCTAAATTTCTCTGTTTTAGGAGTAGAGATAATCAAGTATTTTGAATTTGAATTTGAACTGTCCAGCGACATTTTTATATAATATATGGCTTGTAACCCACCAAAATTTCTCTGTTTTAGAGTGAGAGATAATCAAAATAATTTGAATTTGAACTGTCCAGCGACATTTTTATATAATTTATTAATGGCTTGTAAACCCACCAAAATTTCTCTGTTTTTAGAGTTAGAGATAATTATTTTGAATTTGAATTTGAACTGTCCAGCACCATTTTTATATAATATATGGCTTGTAACCCACAGAATTTCTCTGTTTTAGAGATAATAAAGTATTTTGAATTTGAATTTGATTTGAACTGTCCAGCAACATTTTTATATAATATATGGCTCGTAACCCACCGGAAGGACGGTGGCAGGATGGTTAAGACGTTTGCCTGCCAATATGTAAATCATGAGTTTCTGGGTTCGTACCCAGCCTCCCCTTTCTTCCCAGTTTGACGAAAAAATCAAACTGAATGTCAAGTCATTCGGATGAGACTCGAAACCGAGGCCCCGTGCGAATGCACGCAGAACATCTTGCGCACACGTTAAAACCCCGTTCACCTTTCGGAAGAGTAGGCCATCGTGTGCCGGTAGGAGCGGATGACAAAATTATAATAAACCAGCATGCACACAGGTGTCGTGTTTAGACACCATCCCTGAGGAAAAATCGGGGAGTTGGGAGTCCCAGAGCGGCTCGGGGCTGTAGGTATATGGCAACGTTCTGGTGGCTCCTGCGACGGTACTGGAACCATTCGTATCGGTCAATGCCCTTCCAATGGATCATTCCAGTGCCGTGGAGAGGGGGGTCTGCTGCATGGGTAACAGCTTGCCCTCCATACATACTTGCCCAGGCTTTGCGCTCTAAACACTAGAGCGCAACTCCATAGTCTTCCGAGACTGATGAGTGCCTACTACTACTACTAACCCACCCGAATTTCTCTGTTTTTAGAGTAGGAGATAATCCAAATATTTTGAATTTGAATTTGAACTTGAACTGCTAGACGTCCAGCGACATCTTCTCACCTTGATGGTGACCCAATCCGAGCCACTCTCACTCAGGCTGTAGGCCCACATGGTCCCATCTTCGGAGAAATAGTGGGACCTCAGCGAGATGGTCCCCTTGCTGGACAGCTTGTTGGGGTCAAAGAACACCGAGGGCTTCGCGTCCAGGCTGTCTTGCACATACAGCACGCTGCAACCGACATTCATCCTCATCAAGCAAAAAATAAAAAAATTGTAATAAAATAAATAAATAATTTTTTTAATAAAAAGATCCTCATCAAGCGCGTGCACGTTAAAACCTGTTCCACTTTTTTCGTAAAGAGTAGGCCATTGTGTGCCGGTGGGAACAGATGACAATACTTACACACACACACACACACACACACCACGCGCACGCACGCGCACACACACACACACACTCACACTCACTTACACACTTTATTTTGTCTAATATCACGCAATGTGAAAAGACATTAAATTAAAGAAACATACACACACAATACACACACACAACACCCACACACAACACCCACCCACCCACGCACACACAACACACACACACACCACACACACACACACCACACACACACACACACACACACACACACACAATCCAAACAACCTTTATAATTATCTCACCTTTGGTTTTCCAGCCCGGTGTTATGGAAGTAGTAGTACTTGTCTCCCCTTTTCTTGGGGCAGCCATACTTGGGGTAGTCCCACCTTTCCGTCACTCTGGCAACACAAGCACGACCAATCAATATACAATAAATAATAACCTACAATATACAATATCCTACCTCTGTGAATGTCTTTACCCGTACACTCTCTCATTCCCTCCGCTCTGCTGCAGATACCCTGCGCTTACAAATATCTAGATTCAATCAATCCACCGTTGGCCGTCGCTCTTTCTCTGTTTCTGGTCCAGTGATCTGGAACGATCTCCCTCTCTCCCTTCGTAAAAAAGCCTACCTATGACACATCTCAAGAGAACCCATCAATTCTGGCAGGGCAGTCAGGAGGTACTCACGCCCTTGCTCTTTCTAATCGATTTTCAACTATCACGAATTCTTTTGACATGCAGAAGTATGTGAGCACGCAAATCTGGCTGTGTTGAGCGTCTCCTCAAAAACACTTCACAATCCGTTCCTGCCAAACTGGACAGAGAGGGCAAGGTTGGGAATCAAACCAAAAACCTCAAGTATATATAAATATTAATATATATATATATATATATAATATATATATATATATATGAATCCTCTCCAAAATTACAATACATTTTCGCTCATACACTGCAAATGGGTACCTGCCCTCTTTAGGGTCAGGGAAGGTAAAGCAGCGAGGGAGAGGAGATGGGCGCCGCTGCCCTCAATATGCTGGCCCCTAGAGAAGCTGAGGTCTCTGATGCCTTGCACCTCTTACCACCATCTAGGTTATGGGACACCTTTACCTTTTTACACCGATTGATTTAACACTAGTGAGTGTTCTAACAACAAAAAATACAAAAAGAGAAATTATGCTCTTTGAAAAAAAAAATTTTTTGTTAACTTTCTTCTCCTTAAAAAAATAAAAATAAATTTTTTTAAAAACAAAAAAAACTTACTTCTCCTTGGCCTTTTCCTTGAAGGAGCAGGACTTGATGAACGGTTCCGAGATGGCGTTCTGGGCATTGATAAAGGCTTTGGTTTCTTCCGCATCTGGGTCCTCCAACCAGCGGTATGGATCGCTCACCTGGAGTGACAACATTTCCTGAGTAATGCACAGTGCACAAATTATATCCAACATCACTCAGTAGGCCTAGTCAAGAGTGCTAAAGTGCTTTTACCTCGTCCACCTGTGGTCAGCTCCTGCTATAATTATATAGCACAAGCTGGTCACAGCTAGGCTGGGATGGGATTGATTTATCTATCATTTATTTATTCTTTTATTTCGAGGTTAATGAAGTAAGCACTAAGGGATGGGATAACTAGCAGCTGAGAGGAGCTGAAAGTGAGAGAAACTGACAGCTGTGAATGGCATTTCGATAATGTCTTATCATTTATTATTTTATCTTTTTTTTTTTTAATTATTTCTTATAATTTCTAATAACTTGTGACAGCATTTCCCAAATAATGCCATGGCGTTTCAATGATTTCGTAAACTGAGACATTTCCAAAGTATAATGGCATTTCAATGATTTGGTAATTAACAGCATATATCCGAAGTAATGGGATTTCAATGATTTTATAAGTGACAACATATCCAAAGTAATGCCAATTTCAATGATTTCATAAGTGACATTTCCAAAGTAATGCCAATTTCAATGATTTCATAAGTGACATTTCCAAAGTAATGGCATTTCAATGATTTTTGTAAGTGACATTTCCAAAGTAATGGCATTTCAATGATTTTTGTAAGTGACATTTCCAAAGTAATGGCATTTCAATGATTTCATAAGTGACATTTCCAAAGTAATGGCATTTCAATGATTTCATAAGTGACAGTATGTCCAAAGTAATAGCATTTCAATTCTTTATTCTTTTATTTCAAGGATAATGGAATAAGCACTCATGTGCTTTTTTACATCCAATCCCTGTGTATGCAGTTTTGTAAATCTTATCTGTTCCCACCGGCACACAATGGCCAACTCTTTCAAAAAGTAGTACAGGATTTAGTGTGGGTGCAAGATGTTCTGCGTGCGTTCGCACATGGGGCCTCAGTTTATAGTCTCATCCAAAGGACTTGTGGGGAGAGTGGAGTCAGCACTGATGTTAACTCCAGGGTAAAAATCCCCTCGAACAGGAACCGAACGCAGGTCATCAAATTGCGAGCGCTATGTTCTGACCACTAGGCTATCCTGTCCCCAATGATTTCATAAGCAACAACATTTCCACAGTAATGACATTTCAATCAAATGCAAATGATCAGCTTTTCGGGATGGTCAGATAACTGAAAATCAGACATCAGGTCTGTGATTTTGATTATAACTGATAGTCAATTTTGGGGAGAGTAAAAATCAAACAAACAAACAAAAACCGGCCCAGGCCAAAAGGTTTGTCACTTATTGATAAAATGCTAAGTGTCAAGTGCCAAGGCCTATATTAAAATGCTGTTATATTAAATACTGTAAAACATTCTCTAGTTGTAAAATGCTCTGCCTTCAGCCATGATAAGCTTATCAAAACCACCTGCACTCTCCTCCTATCTGTATGGCGAGATAGTCTGATAGTGATACTTAGAAATATACATCGCCAACTCCTCATCTAGTGTGTATTTCATCTCAGTAATTTCCAGGTGGGATGGATCTGTGAGTCAGAGTGCATTTTGTTGTTGTTGTGGATTTATTCTTTTATATCGAGGATAATGGAATAAGCACTCTTGTGCTTTGATACATCTAGTCCCCATGTGTACACAGTTTTGTAAATGTCATCAGTTCCCACCAGCACACGATGGCCTACTCTTACGAAAAGCGGAACAGGATTTATATAAAACAAGTCGAGACTTTCCTGGAAGTTGAGGCTTGTTGAGAATTCTGACGAATTTCCCTCCTTGAAACTGGAATGGAGTGTACCTGAGAGAAGCACCGCTCGCCCGCCGTCAGTCATTGAGAGTGCAACGAATAAACACTGAATCGATGAAAATATATATCTAACACACGATCAGCAGAGCTACGATCCACTAGGGGTGGGTAACAGAATTATAGGGAGGGCAGGTACACTCCGTTCCGGTTTCAAGGAGGGAAATTCGTCAGAATTCTCAACAAGCCTCAACTTCCAGGTAAGTCTCGACTTGTTTTATATAATTCTAACTCATCTCCCACTGAAACCGGAACTAGGAGTGTCCTGAGATATTTAGAGCAACAGAGTTTATGAGTTGCAACCAGAACAGATCAAATCTATTCTTTGACAAGAGAGCGCTCCAGTATGGCCTGTCTGAAATTTGGTTTGTCACAGTTAATAACTTTGTTATAAAACTGGGCGAAAGTAGACTCCCTAGTCCAGCCGGCAGGTGTCATAATAACACTGATAGGCACCCGTAATCTAGCTGCTGAAGCACTTGCCCCTCTCGTGCTATGAGCTGTATAAACCTGGGTATCTATGCCTGCATCAGCTAGAGTCCATCGCAACCAGCGAGCTATAGTGTCCCTACTAACCCCTTGATGGGGGGCCTGTAGAGCAACAAACAGTTTTGTACAGTTTTTCCTTAGAGAAGTTGTTCTGTTCAAATATTCTTTTAGTGTAGCTATAACACACAACTCTTTACACTCTTCAAATTCCAACAGTTCTATAGGTGCTTGGTGAACTCCACACCTCATATGTTTTAATACACTATTTACAAAAAATGTACATTTGTTGTTCTTCAGTGACATGCCTGACAAGTCCAGTGCATGCAGGGTTTGGCACCGTTGTCCAGTGAGGAGGGCCAGAAGCATGATAAGCTTCTGGGACAGTTCTTTCAGAGTCAACTTTTCTAACGGGGTCCACGTTTTTAGCATGTTTAACATAATATTCACATCCCAGGTTTCTTTTGGTTTAGGCAACGTTGGGTTTACTTCAAAAGCCCCTTTCATAAATCTTTTAACTCCATCCATATTTCCAAAAGAAACACCATCAAATTTGTTTAGGTAACAGCTGAGTGCAGATCGCGCAGAACAGATAGCGCTAAGTGAAGCTTTCTCTTTCGTCTTTAGAAAGGCTAGGAAATTGACACCTTCAACTAGAGGCGGTGAAACCTGATCCACTTTTTTGCTACGAGCATACCGCTGCCACTTCTTGATGTACATGTTGTACACTTGACGTGTTGATGCCCGCCATGAGTGCATGATAGTATTGGCTGCGTCTTGACAAAGTCCACATGTCTCCCATCTCTGGCGGATACTTTGCATACCAGTAACTTGAGTGTTTTCCTCAAAGGATGTCTGTAGCTTAGATCGCTGGGTTGATACAGCAGACGATCCCGACTGGACAGAAGCACAGGCCTGCTTATCAACATTTTTGACAACATGGGGTAAAACATCTGGTTTGTCCACAGCGGCACAACAATTATTCCTTCGGCTTTGTCTCTGGCGATTTTTCGAAGCACTCTTGGAAGCAGACTGAAAGGAGGAAAACAATAGAAAAGTAGATTAGTCCAGCTAATACTAAAAGCATCAATTGCATAAGCATGAGAGTCGGGTTGAAAAGACACGTATTTTTCAAACTGGTAGTTTATGCGTGAGGCAAACAAATCCACTTCAGGTGAGAAAACTAGTAAAGTCAGTGCCTCTTTTAGTAGGCTCGAGTCTAGTTTCCATTCAATATCAACATGAAATTTTCTGGACAGTTTGTCTGCCTTCACATTTTCTGAACCGGCAATAATTATGAGCACAACTGATTGTGATATTTTTGCCAAAACACCAGTTCCAGATTTGTTTGGTCAAATTGTCTAGGGATTCTGATCTGCTAGATCCCTTTTTGTTAATACAACTGACAGCTGTGCTATTGTCCGATCTGACAAGAACATGGGTATCAGAAGCGGAGGACAGTAAAGCCTGTAAGGCGAGAAAAATAGCTTTCAGTTCGAGATAATTCATATGATGTACTTTATCAGTAGTGGCCCACAAGCCCTGAGTAGAAGTTTCACCTTTGTTATGATATATATACACACACCTCCCCATCCCTCACCAGAACTGTCAGTAAACAATGTGGCCTGTACAGGTAAAGCTTCAATATTTCCCCTTTGTTGAGGTAAGTTTGTGACCCACCACTTAATGTCGTCTTTGTCCCTGACAGACAGTGTCATAGATTTGTCCCAATTCCCAGCACACCTTTTAAGGGCAGCGTTTTTACTGCGTTCCAGAGTACGGTAATGGAGTTGCCCATGAGGAACACCAATCAAACTAGCAACCATCAGGCCTAAACAAGAGGCCACTGTTCTGATCTTAGCCTTTCTTCGCTTAAGTAGATTACTGCAAGCACTTAACAATTTATGTTCTCTTTCTTCTGTAAGTCTGACACTCATTTCCTGAGAGTTTATAATAAACCCTAAATAGGTGATTTCTTGTGTGGGTTCAAACTGAGACTTCTCATCATGAACTGTGAATCCCAAACTGTCAAATGTTCTGACTGTGTCGGTAACACACTCCATGACTTCTTGTTCTGTATCCCCCACTATCAGACTATCATCTATGAAAGATGTAATAGAGTGTCCACATTCATGCAGGCGAGCCAGAATAGGTTTTGTCAGTTTTGTGAAAATCCTGGGAATGAGTCCAAGTCCCATTGCTGCAGCTTGAAAACAGAATAACTTTCCCCTCCATTGAAATTTAAAGAACTTTCTGTGTTTTTCTGAAATGGGCACTGAATAATATGCATCATGTAGATCAATTGATGCAAAGAAACAGCCTTTTGTGATGAGATTTAGGGCATTATATAAAGTTTCCATTTTGAACTTTTTATACTCCACATTAGCATTCAAATTTAGAATCATACGGTAAGTTCCATTTTTCTTTGGTCTTACAAATATTGGAGAGACAACCTGTACTGGCTCATTTTCTGACAACACAACCACTTTCTTTTTAATCAAGTTATGGATTTCAGAGTCCACAGCCTCATTTTCTACCTGGCTAAAATATCTTTGGTGAGACCAGTTGGTTTCCGTTGGGTAAGAGTCAAATTTTATTTTCACCCCTTTTGACTGTGTCAAGCACTTCTTTATCGGAAGTTAACTTCTCCCAGCTATGTAATTTCTCTCTGATCTGTCCTGCAGAGAAAAACTCATGTTTATCACGAAGATATTTTTTCAATGGGGATAGGCATGCATGGAAAGTGGCGGAACTGACCTGGTGGGGGGGAGGAAGGGGGGGTTCCCTTACTGACGTTTCGTCACACCTTTTTTCCCAGGTTTGGCACTGCCCTGGGATTTCCACTGGCTGTTTCTTGGCTGGTAGCCCCGCCCCCCCAAAAAATGCTGACTACTATTGCTGCTGTGTAGTCTAGTAGTCAATATTTGCACAAAAAAAAGTGCCGAGAAAAGACTTAATTGCAATAGTTATGCTTTTGCGATGATAGGATAGAAAAGTAGCTAACTATTAACATATCCAAAAAGTAGGGCGATCTAAGTTTCAGGAGGTCACTTTTTTAAAAGATTTTATGACGTCATAAAATTTGGATTTTACCATATTTTTTAAATAGTTTGTAATATGGTCTTGTGGCATATCGTTGGAAAGCTTTCGACATACTGTTTACGAATTTGATAATAGAATCACCATTAAACGCAAAATAAAGCAAAAGTCAATGAAAATATACTGCTTATATGCTAAATTAAGCGTTCGCAACCCATAAGCATGTAAAATCATGTATGCTCTCCTGCATTTTACCAGGATTAAACCCAAGTTTACGACCACTGTACAGTCCCCACGGCTGAGTAAAGTGCTATTCTCTCCTTGAGGGTCAGAACTTCACAAGGAGTATAAAATAAAACAGTGCAGGTACAGGCAAACAGCATCAGAGCTAGTTCAAATAATCACTGTGGCAAGTCACTTCAGTCGGCATAATCAGAACATAGTTCCCAACGAAGAATCAGTACACATCTGATAGTTATGGAAAGCTCATTTCTTCTAGCGCAGTCTTGCTGGGATGAAATGAAGCAGCAGAATCAATCAAAACCAGGCACACCTGGCGAATCAAATTCATCCACTTCCT
The DNA here is from genome assembly GCA_030674155.1 of Stramonita haemastoma. Taxonomy (NCBI): domain Eukaryota; kingdom Metazoa; phylum Mollusca; class Gastropoda; order Neogastropoda; family Muricidae; genus Stramonita; species Stramonita haemastoma. The sequence goes on from CM060350.1 coordinate 2,656,583, forward strand.
GAAGCGTTAGAGCATTGAGACAGCTCCAGCCTTTGCATTGTCCGCATGCCACAGAACATAGGAGCCCATATCTTTCTCTGCATGTACATCCCTTTGAACTGCAGTCCTCAGGACAGATGCATTGGATGGCCTTTAGTAGACGGCTTGTGGAGTCCATGTCTATAATTGAGAGAAATGTCAAGCTGCTCTAGCTCTGATCTGAATAGTTTCCACTGCACACAGCTTGCATTATCCCTGATGATCCTGAACATGGGGAACAGAGAGGCCAGGACATGTGTGTGTGTGTGTGTGTGTGTGTGTGTGTGTGTGTGTGTGTGTGTGTGTGTGTGTGTGTGTGTGTGTGTGTGTATGTGAGCACATTTTTGATTGTTTGAGACTTAATTTTTGTTGGTTGCATGACTGTGTAAGAATGGGTTGAGTGCAGCCCTTTGATTTGTCTTTGCAAGGTACAGTGCTATATAAATTCTACTTAGTAGTAGTAGTAGTAGTAGTAGTAGTAGTAGTAGTAGTAGTAGTAGTAGTAGTAGTAGTAGTAGTAGTAGTAGTAGTAGTAGTACAGTAGTTACCACAGAAGATCCAGTAGGCCTGGCTTTGTCAACAACACCAAAATCTTGTAAAGTTCGTGTGCTAATGACAAACGAGCTGCAGAATTTTCAAAGTAGCAAATGGGAACATTGTCTCTGGTGAAAATGTTAGATTCTATGTACAGCCTTACACTGTTTGGAGCCAGGGTTGGCTGCGCCAATAATGTCCATACCATGGAAGGTACCAGTTCTATCCAGTGTCCTGATCTGATGACTTACATTGTCAGCAACAAACTGGATCCAGATGTTGGGCTTTAATGCCTACCAAGTCTGTTCTCTGGTCAGCAGCAGCACACATTTCAAATAGGCTGACCTTATAATTATGAAGAACTAAACCCAAGCTTGTGGACACGTTCAGCAAGGTCTTTGGAGCCAGTCTGCTGGTGCTTTGGCAACCCCAAAAGCAGTCTGAAGGGGAAGGATGAGTACTGTTGGTTGTGCCGCCTGCATCAGTGCCTGACCAAGAGAAGCAATTGTCAAATCAGGATCTGTTTTCCTTCCCAGCAAAATTCTGAGAAACAGATCCAATGATTATGGGAAATAATTTCATTTGTTTGAGTGTAAAAAAAAAATCAGGTGTTTGTAATGCTTGAAAGTTCTGCAGCAGAAGTATACTCTGTTGTTGAGGTGTTGACGTTCTTCATGTCTGACAAGAGAAGTTTTGCAGTTGTCTGAAGTATTCTGTTTTCTTCTTTCTCTGCATCTTTCACTCTGGATTTTGCCCTTTTCTCCAGGATCTTCTCTGCATTTGACCTTAATGTAGGGACATTTTCTTTTCTTCTGACGCAGGTAATAATCACTTCATCACCAAAGTGACTTTCTACTTTCTGCCACATGTATTTCTCTCTGTAGGGAGTGTCACCATAGAGATACTCTTTCATCTTTGTGCACAAGTCCATGATTGTGGTTTGTTCAATTATTCTCTTTGAATCAAGCCATGACATGCATGAAGGCTTCATCACGAGGTCTGCCTGCAGTTGCCAGTGGTTTGTTGCTGTGATCCGTGAAGAATGGCAAAAAGCAAGGATAGATTTCATAGCTGTGAAGTGGACACTGCACTGCTTGTGATGCACAGCATCTGCAGCATGAAGGTCACTGACAGCTTGCATTCTTTCACACACACTTTCCGCCCGTTTCTCCTCTGGTCCATACTTGAAATAGCTTTCTTCAATCTGCTGCTGGAAACTAAATGTTCAAATTTAATATACAATTGTGTTTCGTTTCTTTCGGAAATAAATAATTGGCTGGTCGCAAAAGAGACATTCAGATGAATTATGAAATCTAGCTTTCTTGGATCAAAGAGCTACTATGGTCCACATTATGCTTTCTGATTTTTTTTTTTTTTTTTTTTTCAGTTCATTGTTAACACTCCAAATCCCAAAGCCTACACCACAAAAAGTGCACAATTTGAAAAATGTACACACACATACAACACATACACACACACAAAAAAATATATATATATGTTCCACAGAAATAACGAATTTTAACAGGGAACAGAAAACAGACAAGGCACTCTCCTGATGTGACCAACTAGCTTGGCGGCTAGGCGCGAACTGATGGCGGGCGGGCGGGCGAGCGGTGCTTCTCTCAGGACACTCCTAGTTCCAGTTTCAGTGGGAGATGAGTTAGAATTAACATGTACGCAAGATGTTCTGCACATTCTAGGTGACAGACCCCAGGATGTTAATAGCAGATGACAAGATTTACAAAACTGCATACACAAGGGGACTGAATGTAAAAAAAAAAAAAAAAAAAAGCATGCGAGTGCTTATTCCATTATCATCGATATAATTATAAAAGAAATAAATAATTTTTTTAAAAAAATAAATGTTAAGCTGGTAAACTCACAACAATAAACCATATTCATGCAAGTTGGGCCTAATTTCTAGCCAAAATTTGTATTAAGGGGGGGGGGGGGGGGGGGAGGGATTTAAAGTGGTTTGGTATTTTTTTGTTTGCTATGGAGGGTGTTGCTTTTTTGGGGGGTAGTGGTGGTGGTGGTGGTAACATGTATAAATGATCGTTTTGCAGCAGCAGTCACCTTACTTGAGATTTTCTATTCTCTAGCTTCCATTTACAACACACACACACACACACACACACACACACACACACACACACACACACACACACACACACACACACACAATTTGATGACCTGGGTTTGATTCCCATTTCAGGAGACTTTTCCCCTGGAGTTAACATCAGTGCTGACTCCCACTCTCCCCAAAAGTCTTTTGGATGAGACTTTAAACTGAGGCCCTGTGCGCGAACGCACGCAGAACACCTTGCGCACACGTTAAATCCTGTTCCGCTTTTCGTAAGAGTAGGCCATTGTGTGCCGGTGGGAACAGATGACATTTACAAAGTTGCATACACAAGGGGACTGGATAAAAAAAAAAGCACAAGAGTGCTTATTCCATTATCCTTAATATAAAAGAATAAATCAAATAAATAAAAAAATAAATCAAATCACACACACACACACACACACACACCACACACACACCACACACACACACCCTCTCCCAATTTTTTTCTTTTTTGTGTGTGATTTTTGTTTTTTTGTTTTTTGCTTTTGTTTTGTTTTGTTTGGGGTTTTCTTTTATTTCGTTTGTTTGGTTGTCTGTTGCTTTTGTTTGTTTTGTTAGTTTTTTGTTGTTTGTATGTTTGTTAGTGTACTATTTGTTATTTCCTCTCAGTGGAGATCGGTATTATCATATGGTATTGTTGCGTTTGTTTTTTTGTTTGTTTGTTTTTTTGTTTGTTTGTTTGTTTGTTTGTTTGTTTTTCTTCCTCCTAATATATAAGTATGAATTAAAGTGTGGAGATATTGTAATTTGACATAAGTTGCTTAATGACATTTCATGGATTTCTTTTTTTAAGTCAGAAATAATAGTTGGTGACATTGTAACTGATATAAGCTGGTTTTTTGTTGTTTTTTTTTTTTTTTTTTGACACTATATGATTTTTAAGACTAAATGTGTGCAGGTACGTAGGAGTATACGTGCTGAGTGGATGAGCGCAAACCGTGTGTGTGTGTGTGTGTGTGTGTGTGTGTGTGTGTGTGTGTGTGTGTGTGTGTGTGTGTGTGTGTAGGTGTGTGTATGTGTGTGTGTGTGTGTATGTGTTGGTGTAGGTGTGTGGGTATGTGTGTGTGTTTGTGTGTGTGTGTGTGTGTGTGTATGCTTTTGAGTGGTTTTTGTTGTTGTTGTTGTTGTTTTCTCCTTTGGTTGTTTTTGCTGTTATTGTAGTTGCTTGTATTATCTATAGGCATATTTTATTTTAAAGCTGTTGAAATCATGTTAGCTAATTAATGTTGGTGAAATGATTGATGTTGTTTTATTTGCTTGTTTGTTTTTTCCCCTTTTCTTTTCTTTTGTTGGCTTTATTGTTTGCTAGGGATTTTCTGCTTTGTTTTTTGTTGGTTTCTTGCTTTGTCGTTGTTTTGATTTTTTTTTTCCTTTTCTTTAGATAGATGGCTTGATGGAAAAAAGCAAATCGATGCTTACTCAATGTACCATCTGGAAATAAAAATTTGATTGATTGATTGATTGATTGACACACACACACACACACACACACACACACACACACACACACACACACACACACACACACACAATTTGATGACCTGGGTTTGATTCCCATTTCAGGAGACTTTTCCCCTGGGGTTAACATCAGTGCCGACTCCACTCTCCCCAAAAGTCCTTCAGATGAGACTATAGTATAGTATAGACCGAGGCCCCATGTGCAAACACATGCAGAACATCTTATGCACACGTTAAAGTAATCCTGTTCCGCTTTTTGTAAAAGTAGGCCATTGTGTGCCGGTGGGAACAGATGACAAGATTTACAAAACTGCATACACACGGGGATTGGATGAAAAAAAAAAAAAAAGCACATGACTGAGTGCTTATTCCCTTATCCTCGCTTTAAAAAAATGAATAAATAAAATACAATAAAATAAATCTCTCTCTGTGCAACTACAAAGTTCTGCACTTGACTTCAGCACTGGTGTATGATCTTTAGTGAAAAACAGTAGAGAATGTTCAATCTACCCAGTTTTTTTATAAACTGAAATTGTTTTTTTCTTCATCTTTTTTTTTTTTTTTTTGATGCACAAAGAGCAGTCTACTTTCAGTGCTGCTGCTGAATAGCTTTTTAGTTCCTCTACTGCTGCCAAACCCATTATCGGGGAGAGAAAGAGTTCATGTTGCAAACTTCAGGTCTCATTCTTCCTGATTGGCAGCAAACTCTACCCTCTTCTCCCCCTCCCCCTTTAAAACAAAAATTAACTATTAATGTATGTGATATTAATTGACTGAGTTCAATTCTTGCTGAATATTGTATTTTTTCTTAACCTCAGTAACCATTGAACAATATTCCTTGATCCTTTTCACAAAAAAATTTCTTTTAGGCAAAAGAGGGGGGAGTGGGTGAGGGAGGGGGGGGGGGGCATTATAATATCAGTGTTATTATTCCTGCCGGCTCCAAAAAGCTGCATAAAGTTGACAGCTCATAAGAATAATAACTCTGCATGAAAGGATTTATTTGTTTTTTTTAATTTATTTCAAAACGGCTTGTTACACCACCACCACGACAAGGCTCTTCACCAGAAACGTGTTATATGACAACGACAGCGAGGGTTAGGTTAGCCTACTGTGGACATAACTTCTCCAGTTCCAGACCTTGCGAAACAACGTGTATCGGTATTCAACATACAAGCTAATACATGCCTTGGTCCCGTGATAATCTTCGACGACAGACTCATCTCGCCTGGCATCAGGATAACTGAACTTTCCCATTTTCCTTCTGTGATCACCGTCTTTTCGTAAGAAGTAGTCTGCAACAAAGTAAGCCGCTACTGCTGCTAACAAGCCAAGGAAAGCAGAGAATACCACTGAGTTCATGACTTGTTCGACTACTTTGCCAATCAGAGATGTCGACACAAACACCATCCAAGCTGACGAATTATTCGCCAATAGAATATTATGACTGTAATTTGCTGCAGAATAAGAAAAGATGGCTGCGCCCTAGGTGACAATTGTTGTTTCGTTTTATTTTGCATTGTGTAGTGTACTACTACAACTTCAAGATCTTGTGCTGCCTGTAATAGTTCGCCTTGTAACGTACTATTTCTCAGCTGTTCCACCTCCAGTTTAAGGTTTTTATACAACAGAGGGATATAGCTTTTTCGCACGGCTGAAGTGTTCACACACCATATCAAATTCAGTATGTCAAACATTGTACAGTATGTGGTTGTTCGTGGGGACTTGATAAAAGCGCAGAAATGGCCATTGGGAGCATTAATTGCCCAAGCCTGCCACGCCAGTTCTGCTGCTATCCATCTCTTCTACAGTGCTGAGGAAACACAGCAGTACTTGGCAGACCTGGACAGAATGCACAAAGTTGTTTTAGAGGTAGGCTTACTAACTTGAAATAAACTTGTTTTTGCAGCTTTTAAGAAAATTAATTTAATGATAATATTGTCTTTGATCGCCAGCCAGTATGATATAAAAGCGTCCTATCTATAATCGCATCAGTTAATTACAGTCAGAAAAATATACACCTCAAATTCACACACACACACACGAACGTGTGCACAACCAAAACCCACACAACACACACACACACACACACACACACACACACTCACACACTCACTCACCACTCACCACTCACCACTGTATCCTCATATAACACACAATATACAATACACAAACAAACACAACAAACAAACAACAAACAAACAAACAACACACACACACACACACACACACACACACACACACACACACACACGTGACACACACACACACACACACACACACACACACACAAACAACACACACACACACACACAACACACACACCACACAGAGTCGATCGCAGTCAGAACAATATGTGCCGAGAAGAAAAAGCAAAATGCACATGCACATGCACACACACACACACACACACACATCTTGATAGTTAAACATGGCTTTGCCTGTAAAACTAAGACAGTGACAGCACACACTATTACTGAATTAGTGTGATATTTAGCTGCCTACAGGTTTTGTCATTTAGTTTCAGACCCTCAGATAACTTTCAGTGAAAACCCAAAACCTTTCAACTTTCAAGTGGATCGGTGGTCTAGAGGTAACGCAGGTCCTAGAAAGCAAAAAGTCTGGTTGGAGTGTGCGGTGGTTTGAATCCGTTTGGGCCCAAAACTTTTCCCCCATCCATTAAGGGCATGAGTGGTGGTATGTGTGCTAGTCTTTCAGATGAGATGATAATCCGAGGTCCCTTGAGTTACACATTATTACTTAGCGCACATAAAAGAACCCACGGCAACAAGAGGGTTGTCCCTGGCAAAATTCTGTAGAGAAAAGCCACTCCTGCAAACAGGGAAAAGAAAAAAATGTATGTATGCAGTTGTGTAAATTTTGTCATCTGTTCCCACTGGCACACAATGGCCTACTCTTATGAAAAACGGAACAGGATTTAACGTGTGCGATTTAAGATTTTTTATGCTACTGTTTTTGTCCACCTTTTTTTTTTATCATTATTCAAGATTACCAACATGAATGACTTACGCATTTGAAAGGCAGAACAGGTTTTGACATGTGCAGGAGATGTTCTGCAGACCTGCACACATGGGCATTGGCTTAGTCAAGTCAAGTCAAAAACACTTTAATCATCCCTGAAGGGCAATTACAGTACTGACAGACATATTGATACAAATCATAATCAAAAGACACAAGATACTTAGATAGCTACATTTCATATAATTTGTTCAAACATTATACGCTGCAAATAAAAAATATCACACTCAAACTTGTATGTTTGGGCCCAAAGCTTTCTTTTTTTTTTTTTTTTGCTGCCTCATCTTCTGTGACGTCCCCGTACTGCTGTTCCCACGCCGCTCATTTCAATCTCCCTGCCACAGCCATGTCCTGATACATTGAGTCTCGTCCTCGGGATTGGCAGTCCACAGGGAGCCCATCAACATTAGGCTGCCGTGGGGCCACCAGCCAGAGGGGCCCTGCACTTCTGCTGAGTCACTTTGGTGGTGTTTAGTGGTGCCTGTTCTGATCTAACATATGCAGGACACCACCTACTAAGCCCCCTACTAACAACAGTATTAGCTCAGTTGCAGAGCCAGATCGAGCGAGTCACCCATCTGAGGTGGTGACCACCACATCACTCCAGCGACCGTCTCCCCACGAACCCCCAACCCCAAAGACTTTGACACAAATTCACCACAGGCACAGAAGCGTGTGGGCAAACTGAATCTGAGGTCACCATGAGACCAGAGTAACAGGGGCCACCGAATCAGAGGCAATTTTTATTATTGCATGATGATCAATGGGGATGATGTAATGATGTTGCTGTGGAGGTGCATCCGCTTTGAGACTACTTCAGTACTTGACAGGGCTGTACTCGTACACTTACTGTCATAACATATCCTAGCATCAACCGGGCCCTGAGAGATACAGACACCTGCAGTGTTGGTCAGGTAATTAGAGCAACACTCTCAAGTTTCGCATCCTTAAAGTGGATGAAGCTCGACTGTGTGGTCCCAGTCTCCCCACCAAGCCAAAAGCACACTCTACTCTGGGTAGGAGCCGGCGGCCGGAGTCCGAAAAATCCCTATGACTTATGGGACTTGAACCCCTGACCTTCCAGTCCAAAATCCAAGGCGCTAACCACTGCGCCAAGGCGGCTGGTGGGCCCAAAGCTTTTCCCCATCCATTAGACCATGAGCGGTGGTCTGGGTGCTAGTCTTTCTGATGAAATGATAAACCAAGGTCCTGTGTGTTACACATCATTATTTAGCCCATGTTAAAGAACCCACGGCAACAAGAGAGTTGTCTCTGGCGAAATTCTGTAGGAAAAAAAAAGCCACTCTGATAGGGAGATAAAATACAGTTGCAGTCAGGAAAAGAAAAAAGAAAGAATGGGTGGCACTGCATTTATGGCAACACGCTGTCCCCAGGATAGAGAGTTGCCAGAATTTTACGCAGAGAAAAATATGCCACGACTTAAAGTGGTATGAATGAATGAATGAATTAATTAATAATTTGTGAGCCTTGAACTCTAAAACCAAAAGAACCAAAAAAAGAAAAGAACCTGACTTTTTTTTTCCTTCCTTAAAGAGTGTGGTGGTGGTTTTTAATGAGATGAAAATCAAGGCCCTGTATGCAAAACACATTGCTGTAGTGTGCATGCAATAATCCACTAGCCAGATTATGATGAGAAAAGGCACTGTGCCAGGATAACAAATTTGGTACGCACACTGTCAGGAAAATGTTAAAGTTTTAATTTTAATCAGTGGTGTTTCTGTGCTCTGAATTCCATGCCGAGAACTGTGTCAGAAGCACTCTTGCAAAACTAAGGTAGGACATGGGGGTCGAAAGTGATGGAATTTTTGTTGACACGCCCATGTTAAAATGTATGCCATAATTACATTGAAAGGGCATAACTTGTCAAGCTGAAAAAGCAAAGAATGACTCAGTTTTCTGCACTGTTGCCACGGAAACAATCCAATGTTGCCACCTAAACTAAATGTTTCAAACTCCTAAACCTTTTTTTTATCTATAACAACTAGAAGTAACCTCTTTTTACATACATGTTTTACGACAGAATCGGAATCAGAATCAGAATCGACATGTGCTTTTTTACATCCGGCTGTGTGTATGCAGTTTTGTGTAAATCTTGTCATCTGTTCACACCGGCACACAATGGCCTACTCTTATGAAAAGCAGAACAGGATTTTAACGTGTGCACTCGCACACAGGGCCTCGGTTTATAGGACTTTTGGGGAGAGTGGAGTCAGCACTGATGTGAACTCCAGGAGAAAAATCCCCTCGAACGAGAATCGAACCCTGGGTCGTCAAATTGCGAGCGCAGTGTTCTGACCACTAGGCTATCCCGTCCCCCTGTTGACATCAGTGCTGATTCCACTTCCCACAAAGTCCTTCGGATGAGACTAAAAACTGAAGTCCTCTGGGCGAACGTAGGCAGAACAACTTGCATGCACGTTTAAACCTGTTCTACCTTTCAGAAGAGTAGACCTTTTGAGCCAGTAACAACAGATTTTTTTTTTTTTAATGCACATGGATGTTGTATTTAAACTTTTTTTTTTTTTAACTACTTTTAAGTCAGGGCAGATTTCTCTGTGTAAAATTCGGGCTGCTCTCTCTCCCCCGGGGGAGAGCATGTCGCCGCCACAAGAGCAGCACCACCCTTTTTTTTTTTTGTTTCTCCTGTATGGATGATCCGTGATGTCAGAAAGCAGCTACCTTCATCGTGGGCAAAACTGGCAGCAATATATCATACACAAAAAATCCCACCATTGATCATCAACCTTCTTGCAGACAGGAAAAAGAAAAAATGGGTAGGCGCTGCACTTGTGGCAACATGCTCTCCCCTGGGGAGAGCAGCCCGAATTGCACGCAGAGAAATCTGCTGTGACATAGGGTGGTATAAATAAATCATCAATCATCAACCTTAACCCTCTTGCATTCAGATTTTCTAAACACAAAACTCCCCCTAGATTTCGCATTCCATCACGAAATCAGGTCAGGCACACATGCTCACTCGCCTTTTCCTCATTTTAAGTACATACCAGCAGCTATAGTTACTTCCAGATTCTCAGCAGGATTTCTACCTCTAGCCTGATAGAACTTTGGCATGTGGTAGCAGTTAGTGATGGTCACAGCATGATGGAAATCTACTGGGTGTAAATCCCGGCAAATCTTGGTTCAGGATTCGTAGGGGGGGGGGGGAGGGGCAATTATTCAATCAGGGTTCTGGACTAAGAGGGTTATTTTCTTCTCTTTTTTTAAAATATTCTTTTATATTTAGGATAATGGGATAAGCATGTGTACCTTTTTTTCACCCAGTCCCCGTGTGTAGGCAGTTGTGTAAATATTGTCACCTGTTCCCACCGGCACACAATGGCCTACTCTTAACGAAAAGCGGAACAGGATTTCACGTGTGCGCAAGATGTTCTGCGTGCATTCACACACGGGTTAAAGGGCGCTTTGCCAAGAAACAAAAATGTTATTAAAAATTTTAAAGATTTTTTTTCATCCCCTTTCCTCTGGATTTTTCAGTCTTTCCTCTGGATTTTTCAGTCTCTCCACTGGGTTTTTCAGTCCCTCCACTGGGTTTTTCAGTCTTTCCTCTGGATCGGATTTTTCAGTCTCTCCTCTGGATTTTTCAGTCTCTCCTCTGGGTTTTTCAGTCTCTCCACTGGGTTTTCCAGTCTTTCCTCTGGATTTTTCCGTCATTCCTCTGGATTTTTCAGTCTTTCCTCTGGATTTTTCAGTCTTTCCTCTGGACTTTTACAGGCCAAAGACGAAGCGAGTCTCTCGGAGCTGGCCAAGACGCTGACCTCCCAGGGGATCGAACACAAGCTGTGGGTGGAGCAGCCTGAGAACTACCCCACCTGTCTGGCTGCCCGCCCCTACCTGAAGGAAACCGTGCAGGGCTATTTCAAACAGTTCAAACTCTTCAAGTGAATAAAGGTGGTGGAAGTTTTAGGGAATCTTCAGCTGTTTTTTGCTTGTGTGTGTGTGTGTGTGGTGTGCTTGTGTGTGTGTGTGTGCGTGTGTGTGTGTGTGTGTACAATGTGTTTAGTTTAGTTTATTCTTGTATGTCAAGGATAATGGAATAAGCACTCGTGCTTTTTTTTTTTCCATCCAGTCCCCATGTGTATGCAGTTTTGTAAATTTATATTGTCATCTGTTCCCACCGGCACACAATGGCCTACTCTTACGAAAAGCGGAACAGGATTTAACGTGGATGGATGTGCTTGTGTGTCAAAGTCAAAATGGAAGTGTGGTGTGTGTGTGTGTGTTAATGTGTGTGTGAGTGTGTGTGTGAGTGTGTATGCATGTGCGTGTGTGTGTGTGTGAGTGTGGTGTGCATGTGCGTGAGTGTGTGTGTGCTTGAAAATCTGCCTGCTACCTTTATACATGGGTGCCAGGACTTGCTATGTTCTTGAGAAAGTAGCAGCTACATGGCACAGCACTATTTCACACAGGTCAAAGTCTTCAAGTGAATAAAGGTGGAAGTTTGGGGAATCTCAGCTGTTTTTGTATGTTAAAGTTTGTCAGATTGGAGAAAAAAACAGGGGTCATTTTTGTATGTTAAAGTTTGTCAGATTGGAGAAAAAAACAGGGTCCTGATTTGGATGGATGTGCTTGTGTGTGTGTGTGTGTGTGTTAAAAGTCAAAATGGAAGTAAAAAAAAAAAAAAAAAAAAAAAAGTCAAAATGGAAGTGTGTGTGTGTGCATGTGCGTGAGAGTGTGTGTGCTTGAAAATCTGCCTGCTACCTTTATACATGGGTGCCAGGACTTGCTATGTTCTTGAGAAAGTAGCAGCTACACGGTACAGCACTATTTCAAACTCTTCATCAAATGAATAAGGCTGAAGTTTAGGGAATCTGAACTGTTTTTGTATGTTAAAGTTTGCCAGATTGGAGGAAAAAACGGGGTCATGATTTGGATGGATGTGCTGGTGTTGTGTGTGTGTGTGTGTGTGTGTGTGTGTGTGGTGCGCGCGTCTCAATGTGTGTGTGTGAGTGTGTGTGTGTGTGTGTGTGTGCGTCTCAGTGTGTGTGTGTGAGTGTGCGTGTGTGTGAGTTCTGTGTGTGCTTGAAAATCTGCCTGCCACCTTTACATGAGTGCAAGGACTTTCTACGTTCTTGAGAGAGTAGCAGCTACATTATTTTTTTTTCTTTTTGTTTTCTTACTTTCTATCATTCACACATATGGGGTGGAGGGGTGCTTGCAATTGACAACTCCAGATTGGGCCCAGGTTCAAGTCTCCACCAAGACGCCCCTTCAGAGGGATTTCTCCCCTGCAGTTAAACCTCATCACTGACTCCACTTCCACTCAAGTCCTTTGGATGAGACTGTAAACTCAGGACCCATGTGCCATTCTGCATTTCACAAGAGTAGGCCATTTCATGCTGGTAGGAACAAATGACAGGTTTTAAGGGGGGGGGTTAACGTGCATGCTCTCTGTGTCGTGTTTAGACATCATTCCCAAAGTCGGAATGCGGCTGCTTTAATGGTGGGTAAAAACGGTAAAATCTCACCATTGGTGCACTCTGGAACTCTCACCAAGATATGAAACACACACACACACACACACACACACACACACACACACACACACACCACACCCCTGATATCATTTTATGCGGAAGGATGTAAAATTGAAGACTACTACACACACACACGACATATTAACTTTAAATTTTTAGATGAAAATTAACGATTTTCAGTTGAGCTGACATGACTTTCTTTAAGGTGATAAAATCAACACACACACACACACACACACACACACACACACCTGACACACACACACACACACACACACACACACACACAACCAACAGAAATCCACAACAAAGGCCAGCACAATTCCGACAATTTAATTCCATACTACTTATAATAAATGAAGTATAATTATGAAAAGTCACCCCAGACAGTGTATGTATATATATATAAATTCAGAGCTCTTAAAAAGCGCTACTTGCATCTTTCTTTTCAATAACAAAAAGAGCTGTCGAAAAAGAGAAAAAAGAAAAAACTTGACCAAAACCAAAAAAATTTGGTAGAATAACAGACATCAGTTTCACTCTATGGCTCTCTTACCAGAAATGTATGTATAGATAAATTATATGCAAAAACTTCCGTGATATGATCCCTCACTTATTGTACAATACACAACAGTGCCATTACAAAACTTCCTCATGGGTGCAACTTTCCACTCAAACAATAACAAAAAAAAAAAAAAAAAAAAAAAAAGAATTATCATTTCAAACAAATACTTTTACTTCCTGCTGGGGAATATGTAAAACGAAATCAATTTAAAGCGTCTCTAGAGTCACTGATTCCAGCGACAGAAGAGCTCACACTTGCTTGTTGCTTCTCTAATTCTGCTTAAAAATTAAAGTGGGAAAGAAAAGGGGGAGGAAAAAAAAAGGAAAAAAAAAAAAAGGTCTTAACACAGTTACACCCATTTTCACTAAGCAGTCACATAACATGAAAACCAGCATCACACACAAAACCGTTTCAGAGAAAAGAGAAGATGGAGACAGAGAGAGATGCACTGGATCAGGGGAGACAACACTCAGCCAGCGGCAGCAGACGACAACAGCCCGCGTCTCTGTGTCTAGTTGGGCCCCGAGATGTCTTGCTCCTGGTGGTGGAGTTTCTGGATCTTCTTCTTGTGTCGCTCAATGGCTTCCTGCAAGACGCAGCAGCAAATCCGTCAGGCTTCCACTCCCTTTGCTGGATAGGTATTATTTCATCTCCCTGGCTTCCATTCCCTTACTGGATAGGTATTATTTCATCTCCCTTCCATTGCCTTACTGGATAGGTATTATACATCTCCCTGGCTTCCATTGCCTTACTGGATAGGTATTATACATCTCCCTGGCTTCCATTGCCTTACTGGATAGGTATTATACATCTCCCTGGCTTCCATTGCCTTACTGGATAGGTATTAAACATCTCCCTGGCTTCCATTGCCTTACTGGATAGGTATTATTTCATCTCCCTTCCATTCCTTTACTGGATAGGTATTATTTCATCTCCCTTCCATTCCTTTACTGGATAGGTATTATTTCATCTCCCTGGCTTCCATTGCCTTACTGGATAGGTATTATTTCATCTCCCTGGCTTCCATTGCCTTACTGGGTAGGTATTATTTCATCTCCCTTCCATTGCCTTACTGGATAGGTATTATTTCATCTCCTATCAATATGCATTCTATACACAGACGCTTTCACTATATACATGGACGGGATAGCCCAGTGGTGGGAACATTGCTCTCGCAATTTGACAACCCTGGTTCAATTCCCGATCAAGGGGATTTTTCCTCTGGAGTTAACATCAGTCTTGACTCCACTCCCCCCAAAAAGTCCTTCAGAAGAGACTATAAACCGAGGCCCCGTGTGTAAACACGCAGAGAACTTCTTGCGCACAACATTAAACCCTGTTCCGCTTTTCATAAGAGTAGGCCACTGTGTGCCGGTGGGAACAGATGACATGATTTACAAACTGTATACACATGGGGACTGGATGTAAAATAGCACAAGAGTACTTATTCCATTATCCTCGATATAAAACAATAAATAAAAATAGATAAATAAGAATAACTGTAACCTGATCAGATAAAGAAGCATTTTTAAAAAATCTGACAGACATCAAATGAATTTAAAGTGGTACCATGACTGAATTAGGACTGTCTAAATGTCTAAACGCTGTCACTTACTGATTGACTAGGTCCTTCTCTCTCTCTCTCTCTCTTTTTTTTCTTCAATGCGCTTGTCTCTCTCACCCCCCCCCCCCCCCCCATCCCTTTACATGGCCCTCCTAGCAAAAGTATTCACAGCTAGGATTCCTATCAATTTAATAATAGTATACAAACGTCAAACCTTTATTTATCATCCCTTCCTCTTCAGGGAAAATTGTATCCCACTAAAATCTTTCACATACAGGAAAAAAAAAAAAAAAACATGAAGAAAGTCAAGCTAAGTGATCTAAATTTGTGTTGTTGTTGTTATAGGCCTACACAGCTCAAGCTACTTCCAAGTTTCAATAAAAAAAATGGTTCTTATCATTTCAGCTAAGGAAAATATATCTTTAACATTTTTTTTGGTCTTAATTCAGTATAACCATTTGGGGGAACGGGGGGGGGGGGGGGGGGGGGGTGGAGGGGGGCATCATCTCTGTTAGGGAAAAATAAGTTATTCCCCCCCCCCCCCCCCCCCTAAACCTCCCCAAACCCATCTCCAAAACCTTTAAGATTTTCTGCTCTATCCATGAAAAAACATACCCTTGAAAACTTACTTGAAAAAAAAAAGAAGAAAAAAAAAGATAGTGCCGTTAATAATGGAGGAGGTTCTGTTCTCTTAATCCATACCTACAAGACTTTAACTCGCACCCTCTCTTTAAATGGACAAAAAAAAAAAAAAGCTGAAATCAATATGCTAAATTTGAAACTAAACAAACAAAAACAAAAAAAGTTTGAAAAAGTATGTTCCCTAAAACACCTGCATCAAGCTCCCTCAGCAACATATAAGTAATGAACTGAAACTACAAACACTAACAGAAAAAACTCTCAATTCCAGTGATGTGATTTCAACTCGGGACCTACATACAACACTGCAAATGATGAAATAAAACTGCCACAAAAATGATAGCGAAATGAAATAATGTCAGGTGATGACAACCAAAGCTATTTACAATTATTACAAAGAATAATGAACTAAAATTTTTTTTTTTAAGCCAACCAAACAACTTAACTGAATAAAAAAAACTAAATATTCAATTCCAGCTAATTGCAACAAAATTATGAGCATCACTATTGCTACTGCTATTGCTACTGCTTCTACTATTACTTGCATTACTACTTCTACTTCAATAACAATACAAGCACATATATACACAAAATACACACACAGAGTCACACACCACACACACACACACACACACACACACTTCACAAACCTTGACATACATCTATATATGCATGTACCCACATTTATGTATGGGTGCACCAACACACACACACACACACACACACACACACACACACACACACACACACACACACACCATATACAGTACATTACAATACAGAATAAATGTTAAAAGGAAATGTTATTTGCATAGCATATATATCCATGTAAATTGTGCAAGCAAAAAAAAAAAAAAAAAAAAGAAGATTTTTCCCATACAGAACTTTTTGTCATGCATACATTCAAATGAGTCAACTCATGCTATAACAATACGAATAAAATAAGCATAACAATATGAATAAAATAAAAAGTTATACAGATACACAAGTCATTCAAAGTTTGTCAAAAGATGCGAGCAAAGAAATATTAATATTAAAAAATTCAAAATGCTGCAACCAATGAAATACCAAATAAACCCAAATCAGACCATGACTGTGTGAAAGAGCTGTTGAAGAGGAAATAAATTTCACTTTCTCATTCACACCACCACCCTGACTTACACACCATCTCCCTCTATGATATCACTCTGAAGTGTGCAAGGTCTTCCCCTAAAAATGATGGGGAAAAAGACTGCGATGGCCTAAAAAAAAAAAAAAAAAATTATAAAAAAAAAAGAAAAAAGACTGCAATGGCCTCTGAACAATTCACCCCCCCTCCCCCTCTTCCCCTTTTCATTCCTCCTTCCATCTTTTCCCTGATTTGCTGCATCTTCAAAAGGGATCGCTCAGACTTTCAAAAAGGGACCATTTTCTAAGAGGTGTGGTGTGTGCAAGACTGCACATTTCTCAATCCCTGAATCTTTTTCATCGATGACAAACGTTATTTTTTCCAAATAATCTTTTCAATTATAGCTTCTTCTTCTTTTTTCTTTTTTTTTAAACCCAAGATAAATGTTGAATTCTGCAATGAATGCAAGTTGCAAAGAAAATCGTTTTGCCTATTTATGAACTCTCACACACTTACCAAACACAGCAACACTCGCATGTGTACACACGCACACACACACACCACATGACATATTATCTTGTATTATCTTTCATTTCAAGCATTCATGAATAAGCATGACCCATGACTGCAAGCCCTATCCACAATCAAACCCTTTGACCGAAGAAAATGTTTGACAATGAAATAATCCTCACCACACCCCCCTTTTCCCTACCCCAAACTACGCAATGACCACCCCTATAGCCAAGCCGTCTTTTACTGCTCGTTAACACATGACTATAGATCTATACACAGCACGTATCCTGTCCCTTCCCAAGGTGAACTACTACCGACTTTCCCACACCCGAACCCAACCCTAACATCCAATGAATCCTCCCCTGTAAAGTCACCCTACAACCCCTAAATCCTCCCCTGTAAAGTTACCCTAAAACCCCTAAATCCTCCCCTGTAAAGTTACCCTACAACCCCTAAATCCTCCCCTGTAAGTACCCTACAAACCCCTAAATCCTCCCCTGTAAAGTTACCTACAAACCCCTAAATCCTCCCCTGTAAGTTCCTACAAACCCCTAATCCTCCCCTGTAAAGTTACCCTACAAACCCCTAAATCCTCCCCTGTAAAGTTACCCTACAAACCCCTGAATCCTCCCCTGTAAAACTACAAACCCTAATCCTCCTTAAGTCATACAAACTCCCAAATCCTCCCCTGTCCCTCAAACTCCTAATCCCTACCCGAAACCCTAACATCCTAATCCTCCCTGTAAAGTTACCCTACAAACTCCCTAAATCCCCCCTGTAAAGTTACCCTACAAACCCCTAAATCCTCCCCTGTAAAGTTACCCTACAAACCCCTAAATCCTCCCCTGTAAAGTATCCCTACAAACCCCTAAATCCTCCCCTGTAAAGTTACCCTACAAACCCCTAAATCCTCCCCTGTAAAGTTACCCTACAAACCCTAAATCCTCCCCTGTAAAGTTACCCTACAAACCCTAAATCCTCCCCTGTAAAGTTACACCTACAAACCCCTGAATCCTCCCCTGTAAAAATTCAAGCCTACAAACCTCCGAATCCTCCCCTGTAAAGTTATCACCCTAACCTCCTTAAATTCCCTAAATCCTCCCCTGTAAAGTTCTCCCTATCCGTACCCACAAACCCCTAAATCCTCCCCTGTAAAAAGTTACCCTACAAACCCCTAAATCCTCCCCTGTAAAGTCACCTACAAACCCCTGAATCCTCCCCTGTAAAATCATCCCACAACCCCGAATCCTCCCTTAAAGTTAACCTACAAACCAAATCCTCCCCTGTAAAAGTTACCTACAAACCTCCCCTGTAAAATCTCCTACAAAACCCCTAGCATTAGAGCTAGTACGCTCTTGGAGGTTCTGCGCACCCAAATTACCTCATGCTCGCGAATGGCTTTGGCGTGGTGATCTACCTCCTCTTCCAAATGGTCCTTAATACGCTGTGCTGCATGGCAGTCTACAAAACCAGCCCCCCAAAAGATGGTCAACGATGACGAAGACGACGACGATGAAGAAGAAGATAGAAAAAAAGAAAAACAGAACAAACAAACGGTTCAACAACAAAGATCAGAACTCCAAAATTTTTTTTTTTTTAATAAATTTTTTTTAAATCGAAAAACAACACAACGTTGGGCTGTATAGCCTGTGTGGAGAGGCCACCTGGTGCTCTCGAATGGATCTCTGGTGGAAAGCTACCACGTCTTCGACGTGCTGTTGTAAACGAAGATTGTCGCTGTCTTGCTGTCAGACAGGAGGCAAAGACCGCACGCCACACACAAACAAGGCCATGAACATTTACAGGGCGTGCAAAAGTTTAGACTACCAGTACCACCACGCTAAAATGTTGTAAGGGGGGGAGAAAAGTGAAAATAAAGAAAGAAAGAAAGAAAAGAAAAAAACTTGGACGCGAGACAACACACACACACACAGACACACACAACCACAGGAAAAAAAAAAAAAATGGAACAGATCGTGCTAAAAATATATATATACATACCACACAAATAACAAGTAAATACACAACGGATTGTCAAACCACAAACAAGCCACGTCAATAATAAAAAAATATTTTTAAAAAAGCAACACATAAACAAGAGCTCAACAAACAACGAACAACGAGGACCAGCCAAGCATAATTATGTCACTGGCCCTGGATTTTCACAGATTACTACATGTATAAGCCAAAAAAAAGATTATTAAAAAAAAAAAGATTAGTCCAAGAAAATAACCAGAGGGGAGGGGTAAAAAAAGCCAAGTCCGTCCACATGCAACTAAGAGCGTGGAAAAATACACAGGAAGGCTAGGCAGCAGCAGCAGCGACTGTGTGAACACCAGCTATATAGTGATTAATAATAAATAAATAACTCAGAAGTAAAATAAAATGCTAGTAAGCCATACAACAAGCTGTAGCAAAAAAGGACGACGAAGAGAAGAGAAGACTCAGGACAGAAAAACAAAAACAAAGACTGTATACAGCCAGCCACCAGACCAAAAAAAAAAAAAAAATTTTTTTACGAAAATCAATAAAACAGTCCCCAAGAAGGAAAGAACCACCTTGTGTTCTTCAATCTGGTCTTTGTGATAGTGCACCTCCTCCTCCAAATGTTTGCGCAGCTTGGCCATCTGCTCTCGCTCCTGAGGGCAGCAGGCAGGCAAGAGACTCATCAGGGACATTTTCAGGCAGCAAAAATGGGGGGGAGGGGGGAGTCCCAACACATCAGTTAACATGGGAGTTGACATCAGTAGCTGCTGACTCCGCTCTCCCCAAAAGTCCTTCGGATGAGATTTTAATTAAACCTGAGGAGGCCTCGGTGTGCTTCGAACGCATGCAGAACATCTTGCGTGCACACACGTTAAATCCTGTTCCGCTTTTCGCAAGAGAAGGCCATTGTGTGCCGGTGGGTGGGAACAGATGATGTTTACAAAACTGCATACACACGGGGACTGGATGTAAAAAAAAAGCGCAAGAGTGCTTATTCCATTATCCTCGATATAAAAGAATGAATCAAAATAAATCAAATCAAATCAAATCAACCATGACTTTTCTTCTCTCCTCTCCCTCCTTTCTTACTCGGTGTCCTTTCCACCTTTCTCAGTTTTTTTTTTCTATTCATTTTATTTTTAATGCCACTTTGTTTATATCACAGCAAGATTTCTCTGCGTGAAATTCGGGCTGCTCTTGCTCTCTCTCCCCGGGGAGAGCGTGTCACGCCACATGTGCAGCGCCTAACCAATTAAAAAAATGTTTCCTGTCTGCAACTGTTTTTGTTTCCCCTATCAGAGTGGCTTTTTTCCTACCGAATTTTGCCAGGGACAACCCCCTTGTTGCCGTGGGTTCTTTTACGTGCGTCAAATAATGTGTAACACACGGGACCTCGGTTTATCGTCTCATCTAAAAGACCAGCGCCCAGACCACACTCATGGTCTAATGGATAGGGTGAAAAGTTTTAGGCCCAAACGAGATTCAAACCACCACACACTCCAACCCGGACATTTCGCTTTCTAGGCAGGCGCGTCACCTCCTAGACCACCAATTTTTTTTCTTTCCCCTACGTCGTTTTTACTGCTGACCCCTCTCTCTTGATCCAACACCTTTGACAGCGTTCAAACTACTGAAGTGAAGAAGATCGACGTTTCTAAGCCTGTAAATGCTTCTACTTTCGCTGGTTCACAACTTCCAGGACTTCCATTTTCTTTCTTTTCTTTCTGTTCCTCAGCTAGAGCTCTGAGGTTCACCAATAGCACACTTTCGCCTATAACGCGACTTGTTTTTACCCACCATGAATCAAGGTAGCCACATTCCGGCTTTGGAGATGGGTGTCTAAACATGACACATGTGTGCATGCGTTTTTCAAAATACTATCCTTTTGCTACCAACACAAACTGGCCTACTTTTCCAAAAGGTGGAACAGGTTTTAAACAACAAGCGGGCAAGACGTTCTGCATGCGTTTTGCACATGGGCCCTCGGTTTATAGTCTCAGCCGAAAGAGTCTGGGGGCAGGTGGAGTCAGCACTGATGTTAACTTCAGGGTAAAACTCTCCTAAAAGGGGTGCCTCCGCAATGGCTCAAACCCAAGCCATCAGATCATAAGTGCAATCCTCTAACCACTAGACTATCCAGTCCCCCCCCCCCCCCCCCCCCCGGTCATGATTATAAAATAAGGACCATCTAAAAAAGGCTTGTGTTGGCCACAAAGTATAATAATCTCATTCTGATTTTCCTTCATCTGTACCATGAATGACCAAGACTATTTATTATGTTCAGTAGTAGTAGGTCTGCCCTTCAAAACAGAAAAAAAAAAAAAAAAATCGCAAAATCAACAACCTATCAACCCCCCCCCCCCACCCTGCCTAAAACAGCTCCTAAGTGGGTCAGGTGCAAAGTGACTCATTTTCAGGTGGAGGGTCACAAATCTCTTGATTGTAGAGGTGAAGGTGTGGGGGGGAAAAACTTAGAAAAGGCAAACAACCACACAACACATTCACCAGCTAAATCTATTTCAACCCTGATACAAAACATAGGGAACAAAAGGGGCAGGGCTTGGGTCCAGCTGCTACCCTGGGTACAAAAGCAGCGCGGACAAGCTGACGTCAACTAGGACCACTCTCAAAAATCCGCGAAAAAAAGAGCCCAGTGAGTGACCAGCACTGGCGTTCATTCATCAAGTCTACTTCAACAATTATAAAAAAAAAAAATTTTTAAGTCTACTTCTACTACAGCACACATGCACAAAGAAGGCAGTGGTCCATCCATGATCAGGTGGAAGGTTAGGCCTGACTACAAGTAGCAAACAACAAGTCTGAGGTCCACTCCACTCCACTCCAATCCAATTATTATAGCCCAGCTGACCACAGAGGAACATATCAGGGCTGCCACCTCGTCAACTTTTAAATCTCAGAATAAAAACTGTGCGACTATACGCTGATTAAAAACAGGGTATAAAACCTAACTCTGCTGTCCTTCAAAAAAAAATATATAGATAAAAAAAATAATAAAATAAAAATAAATAAATAATTTTTAAAAAACTCTGCTGTCCTTCATCTGATGTCTCTTTCATACTACTCCACAGTGTGGAATGGAATGGAAGGCTTCCATCAAGTTTAGACAACACACACACACACACATGACACACACACACAGTGACACACACACACAGTGACACACACACACACACAGTGTCACACACACACTCACACACACACACACACACACACACACACACACACACACACACACACACACACACACACACACACACACACAATTTTTCTCCTGGAGTTAACATCAGTGCTGACTCCACTCTACCCCAAAGTCCTTCTGATGAGACTTTAAACCGAGGCCCCGTGTGTGAACGCACGCAGAACATCTTGCGCACATGTTAAATCCTGTTCTGCTTTTCGTAAGAGTAGGCCATCGTGTGCCGATGGGAACAGATGACATTTACAAAACTGCATACACACGGGGACTGGATGTAAAAAAGCACAAGAGTGCTTATCCCATTATCCTCGATATAAAAAAATAAAATAAAATAAAATTTTAAAAAACACACACACACACATATATATATATACATATATATATATACACATCCTGCTTTAGTACTCCTTAGCCTACAGATGTGATTTTATCACATTCCTGCTGCTAAATAAAAAACAGAAAATATGATCTCAAAAAAAAATATAAAAAAAATAGAGAGCACATACATGTATGTGTACGCACCATGCATACACATACACACAGACACACACACAGACACACACATACACACTCACACACACACACACACACACACACACACACACACACACACACACACACACTCACACAAAACACACACACACACACACACACACACACACACACACACACACACACACACACACACACACACTCGAAACAATGGAAAAACATCTTGCATCAAAGAAAAACATTTTGAGTGGGGGAGGGAGGAGGTAACATTTCTAAATTAAACAAGTCATTCAGACAACAGCGTCCATGAAAATACACGTTTTCAACCATGAATGGTGAACTCCACTGAAATAAGAAAAATGAATAAAAAAAAAAAAAAGAGTCAGATTCATAATTTCATACAAATCTAAGAACTAAAAACAAACGACAAATGTAACCTTTTTTTAAAATTTTATTTTATCTATTTATTTATTTTTATACTTAATCACCCAAATGAATCACGTTTTTCCAAACTTGTCTCCATCAGCAATCCTAGCAAAATTTCAGAAAACAAAACACAACAATAGAATAGAAAAAAAAAGAAAGAAAGAAGAAGAAAAAAAGAAGAGTAATACTGGAAAAACTCTTGATGCTGTCATTCAACAAATCAACACCTTAACCCACTCCCTACCGGTCGCTTTTCACTATGCGCATCTCTGTATACCAGCCGTTTGTGTCGATAAGTAAATTAAAAAAACAAAAAACCCCAAACTTTTTAGGGCTTATTGTTGACATGTAGGTACAATGCCAAAGTCAAAAGCTAGCAGGCTGCCAGATTTTCAAACAAAAAAGTTGACACATCACGGAGCTTTAGAAGAGAAATCGGAAGGTCAAAAATCCTCCAATCAACACTGGACGGTAGGGAGTGAGTTAAACTGTAATTTCTCACCACAACTGTTATCAGTTGTCTGAATTTTCAACAACAAAAATTCAAAAAAAAAAAAAAAAGGTCACAGTCAAAAAAATCTTGCAACAGCTTCATCATGCAAAATTAATCCAAACTTTTATGACTCGGTATATCGACCCATCTTTACGAATGACCAATGAGAACTACTCAAAAGATTTCCCTCACAGACACGATTCTTCATACTGCACCAATATGTATGTATCTGCATGCGTAAGAACACTAATCCGACCCAGAGTCTTGTCGTTTACATCCCTGCCCACCACATAAAGCCACACTAGTAGGGCTGTCTGTCACTTTATACAAAAATTTGAAATCTTAGAATAAAACTGGGGCGTAAGAAAGAACACTTCAACAACAAACCAAAAAAAATAATAACGATAAAAAAAATATATATATATATATAAAAAGAGATTCGCCTTACCAGTTTCTTGAAGTACATTTCCTCTTGGGCCGCCTCCATCTTACCGAAAGCACCACCAGCTTCTCTGCAAACAAAAAAATAAATAAATAAATTTCTCCCTTTTTAAAAAAAAAAATAAATAAATAAAAATTTGTGACGCTCCACCACATAAGGAGTCATATTGCACCAGAGGTCAATTTTCAGTTATTGACATGTTATGAATCTGCAATGAAATGGGTATACAATACAAAAACAACATATTGAAAATCTGACATAACTATCAAAAGTTATTACAACTTGAAATGGTAAGACTGCAGGAAATGATAAAATGAGAAATTTGACAGGTTAAGCATCCTAACAGGTGGCCAGAATGAGGGCTGTGGTATTTCCAAAGCAGGTTTAAAGGCAAAAGGAAACAAAATTATTCCTGAATTTTTCACTACAAGGTAGAATAATGGCTATTCTTTTATAATTGATCAAAATCTTAAAATCGACAACTTGACCCCCACAATGCCTGAGTGTCTATAACAAGGCACATCAGCACTGACTCACTCTGACTCCCCCCTGACCCCCCCCCCCCCCCCCCCCCCCCAAAAAAAGTTCTTCAGATGAGACCATAAGCTGAGACTCTGTGTGTGAATGCATGCGCAAAACATCTTGCGCACACTTAAACCCTGTTCCACCATTCAAAAGAGTAAAACGTTTTGTGCAGCTAGGAATGGATGACATTTAAAATATTTTAAAAAACGTGTGCGCACCTATGTAGCGTTTAGACATCATCCCCAAAGTAGAAATGCTGCTACTCTAATGGTTGGCAAGAACAGTCCCATACATTTAAAAAAAAAATAAAAACGTGCATGCACTAGTGCAGAATTTAAACATCATCCCCAAAGTAGACATGCTGCTACTCTAATGATTGGCAAGAACAGTCCCATACATAAAATCTCTCCATTTGTGGACCTTGGAGCACAAGCTAAAGGTAAAGGTGTCCCATAACCTAGGCAGTCATAGGGGAGCGAGGCATCACAGACCTCAGCTTCTCCAGGGGCCAGCATATTGAGGGCAGTGGCGCCCATCTCCTCTCCTCCCTCGCTGCTTTACCTTTCCCTCACCTTAAAGAGGGCAGGTACCCTCTGACAGCTGGGTGAACTGAGGGGACTGTACTGAAACCAAGGCGCGCAAACGGTCAGTCACCCATCCAATGGGTAACCACGCTCGATGCTGCTTAAAACCTTAGCTTGGGGAAAAAATGAAAACTCTGACCACTGAGCTATCCTGTCCTGTATACTAGCTGAAGAACACACACAAAAAAAAAAAAAAAAAAAAAAAAATACAAGATCATATTTGTAAAATTTTCTACCAAACCAAAATGTATGGTCTCACCTCACTGCACCTCCAGCTCCACCTCCCTGTAACAAACAGAAGATGATTTCACCAAGTGATACCGATACATAACTGAGTGACACCAACAAATAATTTTACTAACACTGATACATTGAGTGACACCGATACATAGTTTTATTGAGTGACACCGATTCATAATTTCACTGAGTGACACCGATACATAACTGAGTGACACCAACAAATAATTTTACTAACACTGATACATTGAGTGACACCGATACATAGTTTTATTGAGTGACACCGATTCATAATTTCACTGAGTGACACCGATACATAATTTCACTGAATGACACCGATACATAATTTCACTGAGTGACACTGATACATAATTTCACTGAGTGACACCGATTCATAATTTCACTGAGTGACACCGATTCATAATTTCACTGAGTGAGACTGATACATAATTTAACTGAGTGATACCGATACATAATTTGATAATAATAATAATAATACTAAAATGGAGGCTTATATAGCGCGAATTAAAAAAAAAACATGGGCTAACCGTGCTGTACAATCAAATCAATTTAAAAAAGGTTACGTATGAACGTGAAAAATTTGACTAGCACAAAAAAAAAGGAAAAATGCATGCACATACAATACACAGCATATTACATGGCCGGACAATAAAAGTAAAATAAAAGCAATATCATCAAAAAATGTGCAGTTCAGCACGATGCACACACACACACACACACACACACACACACACACACACACACACACACGCACAGCACGCACGCACGCACGCACGCACGCGCGTGCAAAAACACACACTAACACAAAACACACAACACGGAATAACAAAGAAAACAGCACATTCATGGATTTACCCTACATGTACTCACATTAACAAAAAAAAGAAAATGAAGTAAAATAGAAATAAAGAACCTTATCATATCCCAAAACAGCAAATGACCAGCACTAGAGTCAGAGATGAGTCAATAAAATGGGAAATCAATTTTGATCAGGTCAGGGACAAGAATTGGATAAAAAGGTACGTTTTGAGCAACCTTTTAAAGGAGGAAGTAGAGTCAGTGTGTCTTATTTCAGAGAGAAGTGTGTTCCAGAGAGTGGGACCTACATGAGAGAAAAAGCGTTCGCCGTGCTGATTTTTTTACTTTGGGAACTCTCAAGATTCTAGTGTTACACATGCACTCACACACACACACGCACACACACACATACTGACACACACACACGCATCAACGTGCTGATGACAGCACCTTTCATCATTATCTCATTCTCTCTTAGCGTTACCAGTAACCACACTGACCTCACTAACACTAACACTAGCACACAATGTCCGTACATGGTCAATTCCCATGTCATTACTAGTCACTCACATTCACACATAATCAACATTTACACTGTGTACTGTGGTGGTTCCCCCATGTCTCTCAATACACATGCCGCCTAACCGTGCTTTTTTTCCCACAAACTGTTGCCCTTCACATATGTGACGCTCCACCACATAATAAGTCGGAGTGCACCAGAGGTCAATTTTTAGTTATTGACATGTTATTAATGTACAATAAAGTGGCTATCAAATACAAAAAACATATAGAAAATCGGACAATGCTGTGCAAAGTTATTACTAATTGAAATGATAGACAGCAGGACGTGACAAAATGAGAAATGGGCAAGTTTATTTTCGTAACAGGTTGTCAGAATGAGGGCTTGGGTATTTTCAAAACACATTTAAAAGCAAAAGGAATAAAAATTATGCCTTGATTATTTTATTATAAGGTAGATAAACAGATATTGTTTAATAATCAATCAAAATCTCAAAATTGACAACTTGACCCCCAACTGCCTTTAATGGCTCCTAGCGCAAAATTGAGTAATGTGCTAGGCGACTCATTTCGTGGTGGAGCGCCACATATGAGACTATAAAGTGATGCCTCAGTCATAGCAAATAAATGCAGATTAAGTTAACTTCTTGCGCACATGTTTTAAACCCGTTCTTCTGCCTTTTCTAACAGTACGCTATTTCGTGCTGGTAGGAGCAGATCTCAAAATTAGAAGAAAAAAAAAAGAGCATGCACACAGGTGTCATATTTAATTTAGACACCATCACAATGCGGCTACCTAAATGGCGAGAGAAAAAATGGTCGCACACGCAAAAATCTCACCATTGGTAAACTTTGAAACTCTAGCCAACGAACAAAAATTCATTTTAAATACATGCATGTATACATGTTTGTTTGTTTTTTTAAGTTAAATTATAATGTATGATTGTGTGTATTTACATATATATATGCGTGCGTGCGTGCATGCGTGCGTGTGTGTGTAGTATGTAGTAGTGATAGTAGTAGTATAGTAGTAGTAGTAGTAGTAGTAGTAGTAGTAGTAGTAGTAGTAGTAGTAGTAGTAGTAGTAGTAGTAGTAGTAGTAGTCGTCGTCGTCGTCGTCTTCAGTATTAACGTCTTTCCACGTAAAATGATACCAGACGATCCAAAGAAAAATTGGAAAGTGTGTGTGTGTGAGTGTGTGTGTGTGTGTGTGTGTGTGTGTGTGTGTGTGTGTGTGTGTGTGTGTGTGTGTGTGTGTGTGTGTGTGTGTGTGTCACTGTGTGTGTGTGTGTGTGTGTGTGTGTGTGTGTGTGTGTGTGTGTGTGTGTGTGTGTGTGTGTGTGTGTGTGGTGTGCGTGTGTGTGTCTTTTGTGTGGTTTCTCCGGAAGTGCAGAGCTACATGTATGTATACATGTGTATGTACACACATTCCTCTAGTGCTGAACCAGCCCAACCTTTCCAGCACAACACACACTCACCTTGCCAGCTCCCGACCCAAACTCTCCAACACCAGATGCCATGAAGCGAACTCTGCAACACACCCAGGCATTACACATGATTATAATACACAAAAGCTGCCGTTGTAGTCTAGTGGTTAGGGCGTTGGACTCGTAATCTGAAGATTGCGGGTTCGATCCCAGCTTTCAGCTATGGCATTGTGCCCTTGGAAAAGGCACTTTACGGCTATTTTCTCACCCCACCCAGGTGTAAAAGGGGTACCAACCTTGTGTTGGGGGTTAACCCTGCGACAGACAGGTGTCCTATCCAGGGGGAGTCTATGACTGTCGCTTAATGCCACAGAAACCGGGATAAGCACCGGCCTGATGAGCCTTAGGCTCGGGACAGACTAACTTCTTTAACTATATATATATATACACAAACATCTCACATTACTGTGAAAAATATGTGACGCTCCACCACGAAATAAGTCCCTTTGCACCTGACCCACTTTTCCGCTAGGAGCCATTTTAGGCAGGGTGGGGGTTAGGTTGTCGATTTGAAATTTTTATGGTTTATAAAACAACAGTCATTTATTCTACCTTGTCATAAAATAGCAAGTCATCATTTTGTATCCTTTTGCCTTTAAATGTGTTGGGTTTTTTTAAATACCCAAGCCCTCATTCTGACCCACCTATTAGGATGCTAAACTTGTCAATTTCTCATTTCCTGCAGTCTATCATTTCTTCTGGTAATAACTTTTAGTAGAATTATCCAATTTTCAGTCTGGGTTTGTTTGTTTTTTTATGGGGGGGGGGGGGTTGGTACTAAATAGCCTTTTTATTGCATATTATTAATTAAAAGGAATGAATTCTACTCTTTTTTCTTTTTCTTTGGGGGTGGTGGTGGAGGGGTTGTTCCTTGGCTAAAGATTTGAGATTCATCAATGGCGCAATTTTGCATAGCAACCATTTGCCCACCTTTGTGTGTGTGTGTGCGTGTGCGTGTGTGTGTATGTGTGTGTGTGTGTGTATGTGTGTGTGTATGTGTGTGTGTGTGTTGTGTGTGTGTGTGTGTGTGTGTGTGTGTGTGTGTGTGTGTGTGTGTGTGTGTGTGCGCGTGCGTGTGTACCTGAGAGTATTTTATTTGTTTATTTCAATCTTTTATATCGAGGATAATGGAATAAGCACTCATGTGCTTTTTCTCATCCAGTCCCCGTGTGCATGCAGTTTTGTAAATCTTATCTGTTCCCACCGGCACACAATGGCCTACTCTTACAAACAGTGGAACAGGATTTAACACATATATGTGTGTGTGTGTGCGTGTGTGTCTGTGCGCGCGCATGCATGCGTGCGTGTTTTGACAGTTTACCACTAACTGCCAATGTACTTGGCAGTTTTAAAGACTGTCAACAAGAAATAACCATTATTTAAATAATTTCAAGGCTTAAAAAAGGATTAAAAAAATAGAGGTATCATACTAATTTTGTAATTTTATATCTTCAGAAAGAAGCATTTGAAGTATGTACCAGTATCATTATTTCATGTGTGTCTAACTAAGAGTTTAGTCTGCAGGTCTACAGATGTTAACTGCCTGGGTAAGAAACCCCAAAACAGCTTACCTCTTTACCAAATGGTATGTAACGATTATATATCAAGGCAAATTGATTTGATTCACAACTTATGTCACAATTTTCACCGTTTTATTTCCAGACGAATAGGCCCGGTCACACTGAAAGTGAAATTCGTCGTAGGCCTACTCGAGATATTAAGAATCAAACTGTTCTGTTATATCTGTGTAATGAAAAACTATTAAAATCATAAGATACAACGCAACTTCATGCGCAATTTCGTCAGACAACTGATAAAAATGCAGTTGCACTTGCAGGCCAATGCCGAGTTGCGCAGTTGAGTCTACTAGGGACGCGACAGACGCGTGACCATGGTGGCTTCAACTGTCCCCATGAGGTCAGACAGAACGCAAGCCCAGTCAAGACACAAATTCCAGCATGCTTACCATTACCCTTTGCTGGCAGTCATGCCCAGATTATCAATTCTTCGCGTGTACATATCAGAACTTACCCAGCAAGACGCACAGCGACTGGCAACCTGAAAGCCATGTTTTACGGATGAAGGTCGTTGGGTTGGTACAAGTTTTGCCCGTTTCACGAGCCGGGGAGACTAATCTAAAAAATTGCTGACGTTTTAGGGTTACGGACTATCTCCCTTCCTGTCGGTGAAGCTGAGAGCTGATCTAGTGCTAGGCTAACAATAAACATTTACATGTTTTAGCATGGAATCACGTGCCATTGAAAAAATTCATAACTGCTAAATTTAACATTTTGTGGAGGAAAAAATAAAGATCTTTTTGACTGATCTGAATCATCTGCTGTTCTGCTTCTTTTTCTTCAAACGTTGGGACAGCAACTGTTGTTATCTGCTATTCTTGCCATTGAAACCACATTTTGAAAGAACGATATTTTTTGGTTTCCTTTGTTTATTTCATTTAGGCTATGGTTATGTTAGTTCTCTCCTATTTTTCTCTTTTTTGGGAGGTGGTGG
>CM060350.1:2692402-2717402 GCA_030674155.1 Stramonita haemastoma
GGTGAGAAAAATACCGTAAAGTGCCTTTTCCAAAGGGCACAACGCCATAGCCGAAAGCTGGGATCGAACCCGCAACCTTTAGATTAGAGTCCAACGCCCTAACCACTAGACTACAGCGGCGGCATCGAGGGAGTGGAGTCGGACAAAATCCTCTTGAACAGAGTCCAACTGGGTCAGCAGATCAGGAGGGCATCACTGGGACCACCAGGCTCCCGTCCCCTCAGAGAGACAGGAAGGGGGGGGGGGGGGGGGGTAGAATTTTGCTTTTGCAGGTACCAACTGCATGTGATAACACATTGACAACCCGAGTTGGATTCCTGTTCGAGGGGATTTTTCCCCTGGAGTTAACATCAGTGCTGACTCCACTTTCCCCCAAAGTCTTTTGGATGAGACTATAAACCAGGCCTCCGTGTGCGTTCGCACGCACGCTAAACATCTTGCCCACATGTTAAATCCTGTTCTGCTTTTTGTAAGAGAAGGCCGTTGTGTGCCGAACAGATGGCAAGATTTACAAAACTGCATACACACGGGGACTAGATGAAAAAAGCAAGTGAGTGATTGTTCCATTATCCTTGATATAAAAGAATAAATAAATAAGATAAATAAACTCTTTGGAAAAGTGGAACATGATTTAACGTGTGCAAGCAAGATGTACTGCGTGCGTTCGCACACGGGCAGTTTAAAGTCTCATCCAAAGGACTTTTGGGGAGAGTAGAGTCAGTACTGATGTTAACTACAGGGGAAAAAATCCTCTCCACCGAGAATTCAACGGGGTCGTCAAATGCAATGCTCTGACCACTAGGCTATACTATCGGGTGTGTGTGTGTGGTGTGTGTGTGTGGGGGGCGGGGGGGGGGGGGGGGGGGTAGCATATGCAAAAATCTCACCATTGGTAAACCTCGGAGCTTTAGCTGAGGAACGAAAAAAAAAAAACCCAAAATAAAATAAAAATAAAATTTAAGGGAAGGAACCGTACCCTGACAGGAATTCACCTGTACAAAAGTTGCTGCCCTTCTCCCCCTTTTAATTTTTTTTTTTATGAATCACAGTTTTTCTTTTCTTTTCAAATAATCTGGGTATTTTATTAAAATACAGTTTTCACAAAATAGTTTGAACGTTGATAAAGACCTATATCCTTTAAAATAAATTTACGGAACTTGTGGAAATGTGATCGTTCCGTCAAGTGTTCCAACGGATTCACAAAAGGCACACACGGCCAATGAAAACTCAGGATTACATTCGACACTGGGCAGCATGATGGTGTGCCCAACAGCTTGAGAAAAGCAAGTGGTGCTCGTATTTTGCGACAAACTGACATCTTTTAACCCATAAAACGTACATCTGGATACGCAGATGACTTCTTTACACTTCGTAGTACACCCTTTGCCGGGTACAGACGACCAGTTGAATGACAGGTTCGTAAAAATATCTGTAAAATTTTGACGACGATGTTCAACGTTGCGACTGTGTGAGGTGAAATCAAATGAACAAAAAAAATCCTCGTTGTCTTGAACTTATGGTGTAATAATTAGGTCTATGGTCTGGTGTTTTCAAAGAGAACAACAGACACTTCAATCTAAGCTGTTTTAAAAAAAAATCATAATATATTTGAATATTTTTGGGGATGACGCTAATGGTAGTCATGAAATGTAGAATAGTAGATGACGTTATGGTTAGGTTAATTGAGTTCAAATTATCAGTTTGTGAAGTCAGTAAAGTGCAAAATAAACCTAGATGGCCAACCAGCTTAGCTAGGCAATGGCTAATAAAGTAATATGAACAACTGTACAAATTGGAGACACTTAGATTTATGCAGGTTAAATGTAAAGGTTGCACTTCTGGCAGGTCTGCCATGCAGAACTCCCAACATCAATGCAAGATCCTTAAGGCTAGGCCTAGTGGCTTCAGAGTTCACAAAATGAAAACAAAGTCCTGGGTCTGAATCTGATGGAGACAAAATGGATAAGAAAACTAGGTGCAAGTCTTTAACAATGTGTCAGTCGCAAAATAACTATGGGCTGTTGTATTTCAAATGTCTTTTTTTGTTTTTGAGCGACACCTTTACTTGGAAGAACTTTTCATGATTGTAGACTTAGTTACTTAGTTTTGATCAGCTGCAAGCTTTCAAGTCCAGTGAGGTGAAAGCTGACTTGTTTGTGACTATATTATGAGCAACTGAACTGAACATATCTGTGTCATTTACTGATTTAGGTTTAGGGTACAACTAGCAACATTGTATTTTAATAATTTATCAGTCATAACTGTGAATATGATTGAGTCTGCGTCGTTTATGATTTAGATATCATTTAGGATCAAGGTTGTGCTTGTGGCTGGTCTTAGTGGTCTAGCAGTAGCACTGTCTTCTTACTGCAAGAGCAAGATTTCCTTGATCGTTCACTTGTTAGAGTCAAAAATAAAAAAAAGTAAAAACACAGGATTCTGAAACAGGAATTTGAAAGAGACAAAAGTGAACAAGAAATAAAGTAAAAAGAATACAGTTTGACAATATGCCGGTCAACAAACAGTAAGATTGCATCAGAAGCCTTGTGATAAGATAGAAATTTGTGAAGTCTTTGAGGCTGGACGAAACACTGGCCACAGTTACTTAGTGAGTTATTCTGTGCACTGCTAAAACAGTGTCCTCATTTTGATTATAACTTTTCAATGTTGGGTCATGATAGATCAAGTTAAAAGTTTCAATTTGAGTTTTATGTTTTTTGGCAATTGCACCATATCACTTTTTTTTTTTTTTTTTTTTTTTAATCAGTATCACTACCTGGTCTGCATATTACTGCTGGGGTGCTGAATTTGATAATGAAAAGCTACAGTTTGTTTTGCTGTGGTTTTATTGTAATAATGTTAACCCCAGGATGACTTTGCTGAATTTCTTCATTTGTTGAAATTGAATCATAGACTACTGACTAGTTTAGTAGGTCGTGGGAAGGTTATTCACTGTACTCACTCAGACTGGTTGATGTTCATAATGATAAAGAACTTTTATGCTTTATATCTCCAGGTGTTCATCATTGATTTTTTGTTTGCTTGGGGTTTTTTTGGTGTTCATCATTGATTTAATAATTTATATACTGAAATTTCAAATTTAATTTCTGCTAAAATTTCAAAATCCAAACGGAAGTTAGCTTTTTATTTGACATTGAATTTGAAATGACTTGGGTCATGGCTGACATTCAGTGACAGGATGTTGTACTTTTACCTGATGACATGATACTTGGTTTGGAGTGTGTAAATTGTAATGTATACAGTAAAAAATCTGTGTCGGGTTGAAATTAAATCCTTTTGAATGTAGTATTGAACCTTAGAACGTAAGTTCCTGTCAGCTTTGTTATGTACAGTAGAAATGCACGTGTGCTAACGTACACTATCAGTCATGTATCATGTATGTGAACAATTGTTTGCTTGAACTGTGACTGCACAGTGATTCATCAGAAAATGCCGTCATATTAATGAGGTCTTTTCAGTAGAATGAGTAGATCCAACTTTTTGGTCACTGTCTACCATTTGACAGCAGTTGACCAGACACTGAGACAGCCACAGCAGTTGAAGGTTACTGGTTAGCAGTTAACCTTGACTGCAAGACTGAGAGGTCTGTCCCTTTATGAATACGATTAATCACAAGATAATTAATACGAACAAGAAATCTGTCTACTTGACGGTGTATCTGGCAGTCGTTTTTCTCCCATTTCCACTGCTCTTAGACGCTGGAACTTGAGTCCTATTCAGGCTAATAATCTAATCTTAGCTCCCGCACTGACCATATGGAACTTGGAAGGGTTTGACTGCTCGCCTTTTAAGTTCAAGATAACCAGGCATTCTTTCCACTGTTACAGTGGAGAAAAGTGACCACACTGATTTTGATTTCCAACTTTTCAATGCTTTGTGATATGCTTGTGATATTTCACAGACTATTTCAAAGACTATCCAATGCAGTAATTTCTTGCTGTTGTGAAGTTAATTTGAATCAATATATGATCTGTATTTTGTAGGAGTTATAATACTAATAGCAAAAAATAATGACTGGAGTGGGTGTTCCTGTTACAGTGTTAGGTTGCTCTTCTTTGTTTAGTATCGAGAGTTGTAATTTCTGTGACAATGACATAACATAATTCATTGCAGTTTTCCTTCCGAATTCAGTTTAGTTTGACTTTGGCAAAGTCAGGATTGTAATCTTAAATGTTTTTAGTTTTAAACTTCAATATTTTTGTTTCTAGTCTACGTGTTTATCACTTTAGAAGATGATGTTTTTGTTTTTTTCTTACATTTTTGAAGGGTTCAAATCTGGGATAATCTGGTCAATTTTTGCTACAGGTCTCAATCTAGGCAAGGCAAGGCAAATTCTTTTATTTCAAGGATAATGAATAAGCACTCGTGGGCTTTTTTTTACATCCAATCCAGTCCCAGAGAGATAGTCTACTGTCTAGAGGTCTGTCCAAACTAGGGGATGGGATAGCTCAGTGGTCAGAGCGCTCGCTTTCCCCCAGTCAAGTTAAGCAGCGTCCAGCATGGTTACCAGTAGGATGGGTGACCGTTTGCGCGCCTTGGCTTCAGTACAGTTCCCCCCAGTTCACCCAGCTGTCAATGGGTACCTGCTCTCTTTAGGGTCAGGGAAGGTAAAGCAGCGAAGGAGAGATGGGCACCGCTGCCCTTAACATGCTGGCCCCTGGAGAAGCTGAGGTCTCTGATGCCTCGCTCCCCCCTCCTAAGACCGCCTAGGTTATGAGACACCTTTGGCTTTAGTGCTTCATCTTTTACTTTTTACAATATAATGTGATGGGGTGATAATTAGATTGTCTCCCATGGGATCAGAGCCCTGTCGCAGCGTTTGTTACTAAATCGGGACACACCTCCTGTGAATTGTGCGATGCTCTGTTTCCTTGGGTGGTGGTCGAAAACTCTCCATTGCATACTCTTTGCCTTCATGGTGAACGGTAGAATTTATGCAACGTTTGTTTTAGAGGTCACGTCCTAACTGGCTAGCTGTACCCACCCAAGAAGCTGTGCAGAGATGAGACATCACATGGCCCAATGTCCACTCTGTTTATTAAAATTAAATTTTAAAATTTTTTTATAGATTACGCGAGGTGTCGGACCGGATCAGTCGACATGGCTTCTCTTCACCGGCCGCGCTTTCGTCCATTCGGAACGTCAACATCAGAGAGACTGTGCTTGGGCCACAGCATGTGGCTTTACTGCTGGAGGTAGGGACTGTGTGTGTGTGTGTGTGTGTGTGTGTGTGTGTGTGTGTGTATGTGTGTGTGTGTGTGTGTGTGTGTGTGTGTGTGTGTGTGTGTGTGTGTGTGTGTGGAATAGCTGAGTGGTTTGAGCATGGAAATGGTGCTCTGACAGCGAGTCACTGAAGTTGTCGGATTAAGTCTCTGCTACAGAGGTCACATATAATACATGTACATGCAAAAATCTCACCATTGCAGCATTGGCAAGCTTCAGAGCTCTAAATAAGGAATGGAATAAAAAAAAAAAAAAGAAAAGTGAAATGCTCTAAACATGGGCTAAGCAAGGTTGGTTTGTTGCGGTTACTATTACTTTCAATGATGGGTTTTTATTTAGTGTGTAATATTAGCGTGTGATATTGATTCACCGGTGATGTGTGTGTCTGTCTCCAGGACGGACGTTATTAGTGTGTGATATTAGCATGTGATACTCATTCACCGGTGATGTGTGTGTCTGTCTTCAGGACGGATGTCATTAGTGTGTGATATTAGCGTGTGATATTCATTCATCGGTGATGTCTGTCTGTCTCCAAGACAGATGTTATTAGTGTGTGATATTAGTGTGTGATATTGACTGGTGATGTGTGTGTCTGTCTCCAGGACGGACGTTATTAGTGTGTGATATTAGCAAATTTAGCATGTGATATTGACCGGTGATGTGTCTTGTCTTCAGGATGGACGTATTGCTCGAATCTCGTACCACCTGGCCACTGAGAGACTGGACCTCAGCAAACTGTCGGACGTGAAGCCGTACGTATCTTTGTCGACGTGTCTTTCTGTGTATCTGTCTACCTTTTGCTTAGCCACTGCTGTAGTCTAGTGGTTAGGGCGTTGGACTCATAATCTAAAGGTTGCAGGTTTGATCCCAGCTTTCGGCTATGGCGTTGTGCCCTTGGAAAAGGCACTT
This sequence comes from Stramonita haemastoma, assembly GCA_030674155.1. Classification (NCBI taxonomy): domain Eukaryota; kingdom Metazoa; phylum Mollusca; class Gastropoda; order Neogastropoda; family Muricidae; genus Stramonita; species Stramonita haemastoma. The sequence continues at coordinate 2,698,556 of CM060350.1, forward strand.
TACGGCTATTTTCTCACCCCACCCAGGTGTAAAAAGGGGTACCAACCTTGTGTTGGGGGTTAACCCTGCGATAGACTGGCGTCCTATCCAGGGGGGAGTCTATGACTCTCAGTTGCTTAACGCCACAGAAACCGGTATAAGCACCGGCCTGATGAGCCTTAGGCTCGAGACAGACTTTAACTTTAACTACCTTTGGCTTATGGGGGTGGGATAGCTCAGTGGTCAGAGCACTTGCTTTCCCTCCCCCCCCCCCCCCCCCCCCCCCCAAGTCAAGTTAAGCAGCATCGAGCGTGGTTACCAAGTGGTGACCGTTTACATGCATTGGCTTCAGTACAGTCCCCCCCCCCCCCCCCAGTTCACCCAGCTGTCAATGGGTACCTGCCCTTTTCAGGGTCAGAGAAGGTAAAACAGCGAGGGAGGGGAGATGGGTGCCGCTGCCCTCAATATGCTGGCCCCTAGAGAAGCTGAGGTCTCTGATGCCCGGCTCCCTTATGACCACAAAGGTTATGGGATGCCTTTACCTTTTACCTTCACTTTTGGCTTAGTTAAAAAAACAGTTCTTATGGGATGCATTATCAATCCCAGATTATCCTTTGAAATTATTGCATTGATAACTTGTCTCCTCTCCCCCTCCAGAAGTTGTTTGGATAGGACATAAATCCAAGGTCCCGTGTACAAGCGCATACAGAATAATTTTTGCACACGCGTTTAAAACCCCTTTCTGCTTTTTGGAAGAGTAGGCCATTGCATGCCGGTAGGAATGGATTACCAAAAAAACCAAACAAACAAAAAAAACATGCTCACCGGTGTCATGTTTAGACATGATCCCTTAAGTCGGAATGTGGCTACCTTAGTTTTTGCGGGGGGGGGGGGGGCAACAGTTGCATACACAGAATCATGAGTGGTGGTCTGGGCGCTAGTCTTTCAGATGAGACGATAAACTGAGATCCCCTGTGTTACACATAATCATTTAGCACATGTAAAAGAACCCACGGCAACAAGGGGATTGTCCCTGGTAAAATTCTGTAGAAAAAAGCCACTCTGATAGGGAAACAAATACAGCTGCATACAGGAAAAAGAAAAAAAAAAGGGTAGGCGCTGCACTTTGTGGCGACACGCTCTCCCCAGGGAGAGAGAGCAGCCTGAATTTCATGCAGAGAAATCTGCTGTGACATAAAGTATAAATAGTAGTAGGCACCCATCAGTCTCGGAAGACTATGGAGTTGCGCTCTTAGTCTTTAGAGTGCAGCAAAGCCTGGGTAAGTAAGTATGGAGGGCAAGCTGTTACCATGCAGAGACCCCCCCCCCCCCCCCCCCAAGCAGATCCCCCCCCTCCTCCATCCACTGGAAAGGCAGTTGACCGAATACGAATGGTTCCAGTACCATCGCAGGAGCCACCAAATGTTGCCATTATACAGCCCAGAGCCACCCTGGGGACTCCCAACTCCTTTTAAAAAAAAAAAAATTATTATTTTTTTTTTTTTTTCTTACTCCAACTCCCAACTGGGGACTCCACAAAGTATTAAAAAAAAAAAAATTAAAAAAAAAATTAAAAAAAAGAAAAAGAAAGAAACTTTGTCTGATATCCTTCCCACCTCCGCCCCTCCCTCGTATCCTCCCCTAGCTCGGAGGGTCTGAATGGAGTCGGGAGCCCTGCGCCCGACTGTGTCCCTGGTGGTGAAGCCCTGTGCTGATGCTGATCCCAGCTGCTGGCCACTGGCCTCCCAGGCGGGGTGAGTCCTGGGAGGAGACTGGAGGGGGAGAAGGGAGGGGACTGGGGAGGGAGCTGCGCGGAGCGACTGGTGGATGAGATGGGAGGATGGCAGACTGGTAGGTGGAAAGTCCCCATGGTGCTGATGGCGATGCCCAGGCTGCAGGCACTGGCTCCCAGTGGGGTGAGTCTGGAGGGAGGGAGGGAGGGAGGGGGACTGGAGGGATGGAGGGATGGACTGGGAGGGAGGGGAGAGGAGGGATGGGGGAGGATGAAGGTGGATGAGGACTGGTAGTGGAGTCCATGGGATGGATGGGATGAGGTGAGGGACTGGTGGATGGGGGGAGACTGGGAGGGAGGGAGGAGGGAGGGAGGATGGGAGGGGAGGGAAGGGAGGGAGAGGGGAGACTGGGAGGGATGGGAGGAGGGGACTGGGAGGGATGGAGGGACTGGGAGGGAGGGAGGGAGATGGGACTGGGAGGGAGGGAGATGGGACTGGGAGGGAGGGAGATGGGACTGGGAGGGAGGGGAGGACTGGGAGGAGGGACAGGGATGGAGGAGGAGGGGACTGGGAGGGAGGGGGATGGGAGGGATGGATGGGAGGGGGGGACTGGGAGGGATGGAGGGGGGATGTATACCCTGTCCCCCTCACTACTATACACCCTCTGTCCCTTTCTTCCTTTCTTCTTTTTTTTTCTTTTTCTTTCTTTCTTTTTCTTTCTTTCTTTCTTTCTTTTCTTTTCTTTTTCTTTTCTTTCTTTTTTCTTTCTTTTTTCTTTCTTCTTTCTTTCTTTCTTTCTTTCTTTCTTCTTTCTTTCTTTCTTTCTTTTCTTCTTCTTCTTTCTTTCTTCCTTTCTTTCTTTCTTTCCTTCTTTCTTCTCCTTTCTTCCTTTCTTCCTTTCTTTTCTTCTTCTTTCTTTCTTTCTTATCTCTTTCTTTTCTTTCTTTCTTTCTTTCTCTTTCTTTCTTTCTTTCTTTCTTTCTTTCCTTTCTTCTTCCTTTCTTTTACTTTCTTTCTTCTTTCTTTCTTTCTTTCTTTCTTTCTTTCTTCTTTTCTTTCTATCTTTTTTTTTTTTCTTTCTTTCTTCCTATCTTTCTTTTTTTTTTCTTCTTCTTTCTTTCTTTCACCCCCCCCCATCTCCACACACCACACACACACACACACACCAACCACAACACACACACACACCCACCCCCCCCCCCCCCCCCCCCCCACACCCACACAAACACACACCAAACAAACACACACAACACAGACTTAAACAACATGAGACAACTCATTGTCAGCAGTCGGTGGACGGCTTCCGGAGGTCTCTCTGGCTCGTCATCGTCCTCGTCGGCTTCGCGCAACAACAACCAGCCGGCCGGCTACAACCGCATGCAGCGAGCCGTGCACGTCAGCCGGGCACGACGCTCCGGGGTCATTGTGGGTGCCCGCCCTGTGGTGCCCGCCTCGGTGGTGCCTGAGGAGCTGATCAATCAGGTAAGAGGAGGAGTAGGAGGAGAGAGAAATGGGGTGGGTTGGGGTTGGTGTAGGTGGGTGTGGGTGGGGTGTGTGGGTGGGTGGTGGTGGGGTGGTGGTGTGGTGGTGGGGGGTGTGTGTGTGGGGTGTGGGGTGGGTTGTGGGGTGGGGTGGTGTGTGGGTGGGGTGTGGGTGTGTGTGTGGGGTGGAGGTGTGTGTGGGGTGATAGGGTGGTGGGTGTTGGGGGGTGGGATGGTGGGGGTGTGTGTGTGTGGGGTTGGTCGGGGGGTTGGGGTGGGGGTGAGGGGGTGTTGGTGGTTGGAGTAGTGATGTGAGTGTTAGGTGTGGTGTGGGGGGGGGGTGTTAGGGGGGGGGGGGTGTGAAGTCAAATTTTTTATTTCCAGATAGTGAAATTGAAAAAAATTTACAAATGTATTGTGTGTGTGGTGTGTGTGTGTGCGTGCGTGTGTGTGTGTGTGTGTGTGTGTGTGTGTGTTGTGTGTGTGTGTGTGTGTGTGTGTGTGTGTGTGTGTGTTGTGTGTGTGTGTGTGTGTTGACAGTGTCAGGTAGTACTACAGGGCAAATCCAGGAACCTCATCATCAGAGAACTTCAGAGAACCGTGAGTCACCTTGCCTCCCCTCTCTCTCTCTCTCTCTCTCTCTTCTCTCTCTGTCTCTGTCTCTGTCTCTCTCTCTCTCTCTCTCTGTCTCTCTCTGTCTCTGCTCTCTGTCTTCTCTCTCTCTCTCTCTCTCTCTGTCTCTCTCTGTCTCTCTGTCTTTCTCTCTCTCTGTCTCTCACTCTGTCTCTCTGTCTCTCTGTCTCTCTCTCTCTCTCTTTCTCTCTTCTCTGTCTCTCTGTCTTGTCTCTCTTCTCTGTCTCTCACTCTGTCTCTCTGTCTGTCTCTCTCTCTCTCTCTCTCGCTTGGTCGCTGGCCCTTTCCTCCTAAGTACATACCAGCAGACTCAGCAGGGTTTCTACCTCTGGCCTGATAGACCTTTGACATGTGGTAGCAATTAGTGATGGTCACAGCCTGATGGAAATCTTTTTTTTTCTTTATTTTATTTTTAAAATTGTATAAAAATATTATCTTATTTAATTTTTTAATATTTTAAAATTATTTTTTTGTTAAAAAATTTTTTTTTTGCCTGATAGAAATCTACTGTGTGTAAATATGGGCAAATCCTAGGGGTTCGGGATTCAGGAGGGGCAATTATTCAATCCTGGCAAATCCCGGTTCCAGGACTAAGAGGTTTAAAATTAATGTAGGCCTTGGGGTCTTTTGAGCTTAACACCAATAACCAAGACACAAGCTTTCACAGACCTGAGGAGGGGCAATTATTCAATCCTGGCAAATCCTGGGTTCTGGGACTAAGAGGGTTAAGTGAAATAATCAATGTAGGCCTTGGGGTCTTTGAGCTTAACACCAATAACCGAGAGACAAGCTTTTAGGCCATTGGGGGAGGGGGGGGGGGGGGGGGGAATGAGACTGACTGCTTAAAAAGTGACCTTTAAAAAAAAAAATTCTTTCTTTTTTTTTTTTTAATTGAAAAGTGACCTTGACCTTGACCTTGTTGCCCGGTGTGGTGTTTGTTTGCAGAACCTTGACGTCAACATGGCGGTGAACAACCTGCTGAGTCGCGACGACGAGGGGGAGGGGGAGGAGGAGGAGAGCCAGGACTACAGCGTGCCGGACGACCTCATCTCCCTGCTGGACTCGGGCATGCACGACCACCCCTCCGTCATCATCGATTCGGACGCCATGTTCAACGAGGACATGTTCGGCTACTCCTCCCTGCGCAGTCGCTCCGTCACGCGGAGGCTCGGTGAGGTTTGAGGGGTGTTGGGGTGGGTAGTGGGGTGGGACGGGGGGGGGGGGGGGTGTGGTGGGTTGAGAGTCTTAAAAAATTTTTTTTAATGTTTTTATTCAATCCAACAAAATATGCTATATAGCTAATAAGGAGAAATTTTGTATCAGCAGGAATGATTTTTTTCAAATCAAAAATAGAAAAAATATAAATCCATATACTTTGTTTCAATCAATAAACTAAAAAAAAAAAGGGAAAAAAAAGCTTTTTTACTCGTGACATATAAAAAAATGCACATGTTTTCTATGACACGCACGCGAATGTCATGATGCTAAAGCATGAGATCAAGCGGGTTGAGAGTTTTTTTTTGGTGTTGTTTTTGGGGGGTTTTAAGTTTTGTTTTTTGGGGGGGGGTTTGAAAGTGGGTTTTTTTGTTTTGGGGATTTAAAATCCTTTTTTTGGGGGGGAGATTAAAAGCCCTTTTTTTTTTTTTTTTTTTTTTAGTTTTGCCTGTCTTTTCGTTTCGGGGTTAAAGTTTTTTGTTTAATTTTGGGGGTTAAAAAGCCTTTTTTGGTTTTGGGGGGTTTTAAAGCCTTTTTTTTGGTTTTGGGGGGTTAAAACCATTTTTTTTCGTCTTTGGGGGGTTAAAAGCCATTTTTTTTGGTTTTGGGGGGTTAAAAGCCATTTTTTTTGGTTTTGGGGGGTTGAAAGCCATTTTTTCGTTTTTGGGGGGTTTAAAGCCATTTTTTTTGGTTTTGGGGGTGTTTTTTTTTTAAAGCCATTTTTTTTTTGGTTTTGGGGGTCAAAAAGCCTTTTTTTTTTTGGTTTTGGGGGGTCAAAAGCCATTTTTTTCGTTTTTGGGGGGTCAAAAGCCATTTTTTTTTCGTTTTTGGGGGGTTAAAAGGCATTTTTTTCGGTTTTTGGGGGGTTGAAAGGCATTTTTTTCGGTTTTGGGGGTTGAAAGCCATTTTTTTCGGTTTTGGGGGGTTAAAAGCCATTTTTTTTTGTTTTTGGGGGGTTAAAAGCCATTTTTTTTTGTTTTTGGGGGGTTAAAGCCATTTTTTTCTCTCGTTTTTTTGGGGGGGTTAAAAGCCTTTTTTTTTTTTGGGGGGGGGGGTTTAAAAGCCATTTTTTTTGTTTTGGGGGGTTAAAAGCCTTTTTTGTTTTGTTTTGGGGGGTTAGTCTTTTTTTGTTTGTTTGAGGGTTAAAGTCTTTTTTTTTTTTTTTTAGGGTTTTGGGGGGTTAAAAAGCTTTCCTTTCAGTCTAGGGTTAAAAGCCTTCCTTTCAGTCTAGGGTTGAAAGCCTTCCTTTCAGTCTAGGGTTGAAAGCCTTCCTTTCAGTCTAGGGTTAAAAGCCTTCTAGTCTTGACAGCTGTGGGATGTAAACAAAAAAGCACATGAGTGCTTATTCCATCATCCTCAAAAAAAGAAAAAAAAAAAAATTTTTTTAGTTTGACCATGGAGAAAAAAAGTCCCTAACAGATGCTCTGTTCCTTACGTGGTGTGGTGGTGACAGATCGCGACCGCGAAATGGAGCGCGATCGCGAGATCTTCCGCATCAGGGACCGACGGCGCATGGAGTCGTTTCGCGAGGACCCCAAGATGGACCGGGACAAGTCGGACAGCATGTCCTCGGACAGCTCCAAGAAGACGGGCCAGCCTTCCCAGAACCCGTGGTCCTCGGGGAAGAGCTGGAGTTCTGGATGGACAAGGTAAAAACGTGAAGAAGAATAGGAATAAGTGAAAAAAAAAAGGGGGAGAGTGGGAGGAGGGAGGGAGGTAGGGAAGGAGGTAGGGGAAGAGCTGGAGTTCTGGATGGACAAGGTAAAAACGTGAAGAAATAATAGGAATGATTTTTCCAAAAAAAAAAAAAAAAAGGGGGAGGGAGGGAGGGGAAGAGCTAGAATTCTGGATGGACAAGGTAAAAACGTGAAGAAATAATAGGAATAAGTGAAAAAAAAAAAGGGGGGAGGGTGGGAGGGAGGGAGGGGAAGAGCTAGAATTCTGGATGGATAAGGTAAAAACGTGAAGAAATAATAGGAATAAGTGAAAAAAAAAAAAAGGGGGGGGGAGGAGAGAGGGAGGGGAAGAACTGGAATTCTGGATGGACAAGGTAAAAACGTGAAGAAGAAATAGGAATTTAAAAAGAAAGAAGAGGGAGGGGGGGGGGGAGAGGGCGGGAGAGAGGGGGGGGGGGGGAAGAGTTGGAATTTTGGATGGATAAGGTAAAAACGTGAAGGAATAGGAATATAGAAAAAAGGGGGGGGGGGGGAGAGGGGGGGAGGAGGGAGAGGGAGAGGAAGAGCTGGAATTCTGGATGGACAAGGTAAGTAACCTGAAGAAGAAATAGGAATAATTAAAAAAAAAAATTTTTAAAAGGGGAGGGGGAGGGAGGGAGAGAGAGGTAGAGGAAGAGCTGGAATTCTGGATGGACAAGGTAAAAACGTGAAGAAGAAATAGGAATTTAAAAAAAAAAAAAAAAAAGGGGGTAGGGGAGGGTGGGAGGGGGAGGGAGGGAGAGGGAGAGGAAGAGCTGGAGTTCTGGATGGACAAGGTAAAAACGTGAAGAAATAATAGGAATCATTTTTTCCAAAAAAAAAAAAAAAAAAAGGGGGGGGAGGGTGGGAGGGAGGGAGAGGAAGAGTTGGAATTCTGGATGGATAAGGTAAAAACGTGAAGAAATAATAGGAATAAGTGAAAAAAAAAAATTTAAAAAAAAAGGGGAGGGGGAGGGAGGGAGAGAGAGGGAGAGGAAGAGCTAGAATTCTGGATGGATAAGGTAAAAACGTGAAGAAAAAAATAGGAATAATTAAAAAGAAAGAAAAGGGAGGGTGGGAGGGAGGGGGAGAGAGAGGGGGGGAGAGAGAGAGGGGAGAGAGAGAGAGAGAGAGAGAGAGAGAGAGAGAGAGAGAGAGAGAGAAAGAGAGAGAGAGAGAAAGAGAGAGGGAGACAAGGCAAGGCAAAATTCTTTTATTCGAGGATAATAGATAAGCACTCGTGATTTATTCACAAAAAGGCCATTGGCCCATACATGAAGGTGGTTTTCAAACTGCTTAGTATTTTGGTGTTGGATTAAGACAACAGCAATAACGACTAAAGGAATTATTTTATAGCACCAAAATCATTTACAAAGATATGACTTATGATAACAAAATATGAGAGAGAGAGAGGGGGGGAGGGAGAGGGGGAGAGAGAGAGAGGGGGGGGGGGAGGGAGGGAGGGAGAGAGGGAGGGGGAGGGAGGGAGAGGGGGAGAGTAGACGAAAGTAATGTATTGTGTGAGTGAAAAAAAGAAAACAAAGAAAGAAGTGTAAAAGCTACAGTTTATGCAGGATGAGAAAAGTTATGTGGGGATGTATGTGTGTGTGTGTGGTGTGTGTGTGTGTGTGTGTGTGTGTGTGTGTGTGTGTGGTGTGTGTGTGGTGCGTGTGTGTGCGTGTGTGTGTGCGTGTGTGCGTGCGTGTGGTGTGTGCGTGTGTGTGTGGCGTTGTGTGTTGCGTGTGCCTGCACATGCTAGTATATGAGTATGTGTGTGTGTGAGTGAGTACATGTAAGTTGTGTGAGTGAGTGAGTGAGTGAGTGAGTGAGTGAGTGAGTGAGTGAGTGAGTGAGTTGAGTTAGTGTGTGTGTGTGTGTGTGTGTGTGTGTGTGTGTGTGTGTGTGTGTGTGTACATGGCCATGTGTGTATCGAAAATGCATTGAGTGGATTTGTATGCGTCTGATTTGGGCACAGCTGTGTGCCACAATCATATTTGTCACCAGATTTTGAACAATTTTTACATTAAAATGATTTTAAAAAATAAAAAAATTTTTTTTTAGGAAGAAGAGATTGATCAGGACATGATGTTAGTCAGGTATTCCCCAGCTAGGTACCCAGTTTGCACTCTTCTGCACCTCCTCAGAAACCCGGGAATTGAGAGAAAATTTGGTTGCGCCGGTTTTCCTCTCCTTACAGGACTGAAGGGTAGCAGGAGAAAGCTGAGGCGGAAAACGGGCTTGCCGTATTGAAAGGGTTAAGGTAGCTGCATTCCAGCTTCCGTCCTCTTCTTCTTCTATCCCGTAGTCTGTTTAGACTGTAAGGGCGCCAACGGAAGACCTCGCAACCAGCTCTCTCCATTTCCCTCTGTCCTCCACCTTTCTCAGGGTGTCAGTCACTCAGCCTGAGGCCCGTCGTCCACTCTCGGATGTTGTCCTCCCATCTCTTTCTCTGCCTGCCTCTCTCCTTCTCCGCCTTGCACGGTTCCTTGCAGAATCGTCTTGGCAAGCCCTGTTGATCTTGCGACGTGCCCATACCACTTCAGTTTGCGTTTTTTGACTGTGGTCTGGAGAGCTTCAGAACGAATATGAAATGTGCTATGTCTTTTCGGATAAAACGAATATGAAATGTGCGATGTCTTTTCGGATAAAACGAAAGGAAATGTGCGATGTCTTTTCTTTTGTTTGTTTGAAGGACGGGGAGTGTCCGCGATTCAGCCACATGGGGGCCATGTATTCGGAGCTGGTGGCTATAGGCGTCAACGGTCTGCTGTACTGCTGGAAGTGGGCCGAGCCCGAGCCTTACAGATCTGCTGACGTGAGTGCACAGGAGGAGATGAGAGCAGTGGGGTTTTTCTGTGTTCGTGTGTGTGTGTGTGTTGGGGTGGGTGTGCGTGGGTGTGTGGGGGTGGGGGGTGGGGGGGTATGTGTGTGTGGGGGTGGGTGGGTGGGGGTATGTGTGTGTGGGGGTGGGTCGGTGGGGGTATGTGTGTGTGGGGGTGGGTGGGTGGGGGTATGTGTGTGTGGGGGTGGGGGGGTATGGTTGTGGGTGGGTGGGTGGGGGTGGTGTGGGGTATGGGGGTATGTGTGTGTGTGTGATGGGGTGGGTGTTGATGTGGGTGGGTGGGTGTTTGTGTGTGTCTTGGGGTGGTTGGGTGGGTAATTGTGTGTGTGTGTGGGGGGGGTGGGGGGGGTTTGTGTGGGTGTGTTTGGGTGTGTTGGGGGTGGGTGGATGGGTGTTTGTATGTGTGTGTGTGGGGGTGGGTGGGTGTTTTTGTGTGTGTGCGCGTGTGTGTGTGTGTGTGTGTGTGTGTGTGTGTGTGTGTGTGTGTGTGTGTGTGTGTGTGTGTGTGTGTGTGTGTGTGTGTGTTGGGGTGGGTGGTGTGTGTGTGTGTGTGTGGTGTGTGTGTGGTGTGGTGTGTGTGTGTGGTGTGTGTGTGTGTGTGTGGGTGGGTGTGTGTGTGTGTGTGTGTGTGTGTGTGTGTGTGTGGTGTGTGTGTGTGTGTGTGTGTCCTGATGTGTGTGTGTTCGTGTGTGTGTGTGTGTGTGTTGTGTTGTGTTTTGTGTTGTGTGTCCTGATATGTGTGTGTCCTGATGTGTGTGTATTTATTTGTGTTCTGATATGTTTGGTATATATATACATATGATATATAGATATATCTATATCTATCTGTGTGTGTGTTATCAGAACCCGCTGAGCCGTCACCCGAAGACAGCCAGCCTGGGTCTGCTGGGGGAGAAGGTGGTGGGTCTGGCTGTCTGCAGCATCCGCGCCTCCGTCCTCACCGAGGCAGGCAAGGTGGGTGGTACAGACTTGATAATAATAATAATAATAATAATAATAATAATATAATGATGATAATTATAATGATAATAATAATAATAATAATAATAATAATAATATATAAAAATAATGATGATGATGATGATAATAATAATAATATAATAATGATAATATAATGATAATAATAACAATAATAATATAATAAATAATAATAATAAATAATAATAACAATAATAATAATTGATAATAATAATAATAATAATAATAATAATAATAATAATAATAATAATAATAAAAAATAAAAAATAAACAATAAAATAATGATGATGATAAATGGAATTTATATAGCGCTATATCTTGCAAAAACATACATAGACCGACATAGAGACAGACATACAAGAGAGTGGCAGGGTAGGTAGTGACATGTATGTACATAGTGATGCTGTCTCTCTCTCTGTGTATTTTATTTATTATTTTTACATGGTTTTTGGTCTTATATATGGCTTGTGGCCCACTGGAATTTCTCTGTTTTTAGAGATGATGAAGTATTTTGAATTTGAATTGAATTGTAGAGTGGCAAGGTAGGTAGAGACATACATAGACCGCATAGAGACAGACATACAAGAGAGTGGCAGGGTAGGTAGCATGTATACATATAGTGATGCTGTCTCTCTCTGTAAGTGTGGCAAGGTAGGCAGAGACATACATGGCATAGAGTATGTTCAGGGTTAGTGACATGTATACATACATAGTGATGCTGTCTCTCTGTAGAGTGTGGCAAGGTAGGCAGAGACATCATCATAGTGATGCTTTCAGTGTGTATAGTCTTAGACATACATCATCATAGTGATGCTTTCAGTGTGTAGCAGACATACATCATCATAGTGATGCTTTCAGTGTGTATAGCTTAGACATACATCATCATAGTGATGCTTTCAGTGTGTATAGTCTTAGACATACATCATCAAAATGATGCTTTCAGTGTGTATAGTCTTAGACATACATCATCAAGTGATGCTTTCAGTGTGTATAGTCTTAGACATACATCATCAAGTGATGCTTTCAGTGTGTATAGTCTTAGACATACATCATCATAGTGATGCTTTCAGTGTGTATAGTCTTAGACATACATCATCATAGTGATGCTTTCAGTGTGTTAGTCTTAGACATACATCATCATAGTGATGCTTTCAGTGTGTTAGAGACATACATCATCATAGTGATGCTTTCAGTGTGTATGAGACATACATCATCATAGTGAGCTTTCAGTTAAGACATAATCATCAGTGTGCTTCAGTGTGTAGAGACATACATCATCATAGTGATGCTGTTCGTGTGTAGGGAGAGACAAATCATCATCATTTGATGCTGTCTCTTATGCATCTTGTCTGACTGGACTGGAGGTACTTAGAGATGGGCTTTTTTTTTCCTTTCTCTCTCTCTCTCTCTCTCTCTCTCTCTCTCTCTCTCTCTCTCTCTCTCTCTCTCTCTCTCTCTCTTCTCTCTCTCTCTTTTTTTTTTTTTTTTTTCTCTCTCTAAAGGGGAGATGGGCTTTTTTTTTTTCTTTCTCTCTTTCTTTTTTTTGTTTTCTCGAAAGGTTAGGTAGGTTCAGTGGATAGAAAGGAAGGTGGCAGGATGGTTTAGACCATCACCTGCCTAACAAACCAAGAGGTTCTAGGTTCCATTCCCAACCTCGCCCTTTCTTCCCAGTGGAGGCTTGAACGAGGGCGTTAACTTAATTTAAAAAAAAAAAAAAAAAACAAAAAACAAAAAAAACAAGCATGACCTGTGTGTGTGTGTGTGTGTGTGTGTGTTTGACAGGTGGCCACGTGGCTGGACGAAACCCTGACCAGCGTGTCCAGCCGTCTGGAGCACCCGGCCCAGCTGTTTGCGGAGTTCCAGACTGACCGCATCGCCGCCCTGCACGTCTGCCCTCTGTACACCTGCGCCCAGCTGGAGAGTGGAGCGCTGTACTGGTGGTAAGTTTGTTTGGGTCGTGTTTTGGGGACTGGAGCGGTTTGGTTAGGTTAGTGTGTGTTTTTGGGGGGGGGGGGGGGGGTGGTTGTGGGGGGGGGGGGGGGGTGGGGGGGGGTAGGGGGGGAGAGAGAGGGGTGAGAAGAGGTGTGGGTGACGTGTGGTGCATTTAAAAAAAAAAAATTTTTTTTTTTGGTGTATATTTATGTAAGAGGTGCTCTGTGTTGATGGTAAGTTTGGGACGTGGGGACCAGACTGGCTGGGTTAGTGTGTTTGGGGGGGGGGGGGGAGGTGTGGGGGGGGGGGGGGGGGGGGGAGAGGGAGAGAGAAGAGGTCTGAAAGATCACGTGTGGTACATTAAAAAAAAAAGGACTTGTTTGGTTAGTGTTTGGGGGAGGGGTATGTGTGACAGGTGTGGTGCATTTAAAAAAAAAATTTTTTTTTTTTTTTTTTTAGTGTACATTTATTTATTTGTTGATTTTTGAAAGATGTGTGTGACAGGTGTGGTACATTTATTGATTGTGTGCATGCATGCATGCGTGCGTGTGTGTGTGTGTGTGCGCAGGGGAGTGATGCCTTTTGCCCAGAGGAAGAAGCTGCTGGAGAAGACTCGATCTCGCAAGAAGAAGACCAAGGAGTCCTCGGCTAGCGTCAACTCCGAGATCGTGGCTGGCTCAACGGTCAGTTCTCCTGCTGCCTTCTTTTCTTTTCTTTCTTTCTTTCTTTCTTTCTTTCTTTCTTTCTTTCTTTCTTTCTTGCTTTCTTTCTTGCTTTCTTTCGTCAGTTCTCCTGCTGCCTTCTTTTCTTTTCTTTCTTTCTTTTTTTTCTTTCTTGCTTTCTTTCTTTCTTTCTTTCTTTCTTTCTTTCTTTCTTTCTTTCTTTCGTCAGTTCTCCTGCTGCCTTCTTTTCTTTTCTTTCTTTCTTTCTTTTCTTTCTTTCTTTCTTTCTTTCTTTCTTTCTTTCTTTCTTTCTTTCTTTCTTTCTTTTCTTTCTTTCCTTCTTTCTTTCTTTCTTTCCTTTCTTTCTTTCTTTCTTTCTTTCTTTCTTTCTTTCTTTCTTGCTTTCTTGCTTTCTTGCTTTCTTTCTTGCTTTCTTTCGTCAGTTCTCCTGCTGCCTTCTTTTCTTTTCTTTCTTTCTTTTTTTCTTTCTTGCTTTCTTTCTTTCTTTCTTTCTTTCTTTCTTTCTTTCTTTCGTCAGTTCTCCTGCTGCCTTCTTTTCTTTTCTTTCTTTCTTTCTTTCTTTTCTTTCTTTCTTTCTTTCTTTCTTTCTTTCTTTCTTTCTTTCTTTCTTTCTTTCTTTCTTTCTTTCTTTCTTTCGTCAGTTCTCCTGCTGCCTTCTTTTCTTTTCTTTCTTTCTTTCTTTCTTTTCTTTCTTTCTTTCTTTCTTTCTTTCTTTCTTTCTTTCTTTCTTTCTTTCCTTTCTTTCTTTCTTTCTTTCTTTCTTTCTTTCTTTCTTTCTTTCTTTCTTTCTTTCTTTCTTTCTTTCTTTCTTTCTCTCTCTCTCTCTCTCTCTCTCTCTCTCTCTCTCTCTCTCTCTCTCTCTCTCTCTCTCTCTCTCTCTTTCTTTCTTTCTTTCTTTCTTTCTTTCTTTCTTTCTTTCTTTCTTTGAGCCACCCTCAAAAGGGGCTGCTATTCTGACATGTCCAAAATAAAGGTTTTGTAAAATCTTTTTTTCTCTCTGGCATTAAAAAAAATTTTTTTTTTACTAGTTAATAGTCTGCACTTTTCCCTATTTTATCAAGAAATATTTTGCTTAAAGTCTGTCCCCCGAGCCTAAGGTCATCAGGCGGTGCTTATCCGGTTTCTGTTGGCGTTAGCGACTTGAGAGTCATAGACTCCCCCTGGTAGGTTGCCAGTCTATCGCTGGGTCACCCCAACAAAGGTTTGGTGCCCCTTTTACAACATGGGTGGGGTGAGAAAATAGCCGTTAAAGTGCTTTTTCAAGGGCACAAACCATAGCTGAAAGCTGGGATCGAACCGCAACCTTTAGTTACGAGTCCAACACCTAACACTAGACTACAGCGGCGGTCAGAAAATTATGTAGCCATTGTCAATATCTTATGATAAGAGGTGTGTTGGATGATTGGTTTCTGTTGATTCCATTGAGGGATTTTCCTGGTACATCAATGCGACTCACTGTCCCAAAAGTCCTTCGGATGAGATATAAACGAGGCCGTGTGCGAACGCACGCAGAACATCTTGTGCGCACTTTAAATCTGTTCGCTTTTCGTAGGTAGGCATTGTGTGCTGGTGGAACAGATGACAGATTTACAAAACTGCACACAACGGGGACAGGATGTAAAAAGCACTGAGCGCTTATTCAGTATCTCAATATAAAAAAAAAGAAGATAGAAAAAAAAAAATTAATGGTTGGGTTTTTTCTTTCTCTGGATGTCGCAGATGTGTTTTTACACAGTTGAGGTAATGATTGGCTGACTCCTGGTTATTGCAGGTGTGTTGCACAGTTTTTAAAATTTTAATTTATTATTTTATTTTGTTCTTTTATGTCGCAGGTGTGTCTACGCAGCACTCCGCTGTACAGCGGGGGTGCCACAGCTTTCTCCTATGTGAACGGCGTGCCCAAGGTGGGGTACCTCATGGACTCGGCCTGGCTCCTCAGTGACAGCTGTCGATTCCGCATCAAGGGGCCACACAGGTGGGTAGTGCTCAACACACAGCTCACATCTTGTCAGTGTCCCCCACTTTCAGCTCCTCTCAGCTGCTAAGTAAGGGTAGACAGGGGTCCAAAAGTGGCCCCAAAATCATGTTTTTTTGGTTTTTTTTAGAATAAAAAATTGCTGCATACACTTATGAAGCTCTCCCTGTGTGAATTTAAACAGTTCAGGTTGTAAAAAAAAAAAATGTCTGTAGAAACCAGGTTACTTCAACTTGTTATCGATAAGAAGGTTTAGGAGTTTGAAATATTTAGTTTTGGTGGCCATGTTGGATTGTTTCCACGGCAGCAGTGCAGAAAACTTGAGTAATGTTTTGATTGTTAGGCTTTACAAGTGTTGCCCTTTCAATATATGGCATAACTTTTAACATGGGCTTGAAAACAAAATTTCATCAGTTTCGACCCCCATGTCCCACCTTAACCCGTCCCATCCCAGCCCAGCTGTGGTCAGCTGGTGCTATTTATAGCAGGAGCTGACCACACATGGACTAGGTAAAAAGGCAGGAGCGCGCTAAATTTAGCACTCTTGACTAGGCCCTTCTGAGTGATGTTGGATTTGTGCACTGTGGCAGGGCAGGGAGAGAGGGTTAGCTCTGTCTGTATGTCTGTCTGTCTGTCTGTGCTGTTCTATCTGTCTGTCTGTCTGTGCTGTCTGTGCTGTCTGTCTGTCTGTCTGTCCGTCTGTGTCCGTCTGTCTGTGCTGTCTGTCTGTCTGTCTGTCTGTCCGTCTGTGTCCGTCTGTCTGTCTGTGCTGTCTGTCTGTCTGTGCTGTCTGTCTGTCTGTCCGTCTGTGTCCGTCTGTCTGTCTCTGTCCGTCTGTCTGTCTGTCTGTGTGCATGTAGGTACAGCATGCAAGGAGGGGCTAGGTTGTTGGTCTGTCTGTCTGTCTGTCTGTCTGTCTGTGCTCTGTCTGCCTCTGTCCGTCTGTCTGTCTCTGTCTGTCTGTCTGTCTCTGTCTGTCTGTGTGCATGTAGGTACAGCATGTAGGGAGGGGCTAGCTGTGTGTGTGTGTGTGTGTGTGTGTGTGTGTGTGTGTGTGTGTGTGTGTGTGTGTGTGTGTTTATTATTATTACTATTATTATTTATTCTTTTATATCGAGGATAACAGAATAAGCAATCATGTGCTTTTTTTCATCCGGTCCCCGTGTGTATGCAGTTTAGTAAATATTGTCATCTGTTCCCACCGGCACACGATGGCCTACTCTTGCGATAAGTGGAACAGGATTTAACGTGTGCGTAAGATGTTCTGCGTGCGTTTGCACACTGGACCTCGGTTTACAGTCTCATCCAAAAGACTTTTGGGGAGAGTGGAGTCAGCACTGATGTTAACTCCAGGGGGAAAAATCCCCTCAACCAGGAATCAAACTTGGGTAGATAAATAGATAGATAGATAGATAAATATAAATATCATCATCCTCATTATCCCTATGTCGCTTTGTATTGCAGCGAGAGCAAGAGTGAAGTGAAGATGGAGAGCAGCAAGTCCAGCAGTGAAACCAAGACAGACATGCCCCCCCCTCGCCCGCCTCTTCCGTCTGCAGCGATCATAGCAGTGCTTCCCTGCCAGCTTCGCTCAGTCAGTACTGCCTTGGGGTCTTTTGGGGGGGGGGGGGGGGGGGTTTGGGGGGGGGGGGGGGGGTGGTGTGGTTGGGGGTTGAGGAGGGAGGAGGGGGGGAGGCATGTGTGTGTGTGTGTGTGTTTATTTTTTTTGTTTTGTTTTGTTTTAATTTTTGTATATATTGAGGATGTGTGATGGTGTGTTTTGTGTGTATGTGTGTTGTGTGTGTGTGTGTGTGGGGGGGGGGGGGGGGGGTTGAGGGGGGGTAGGCATCCGTGTGTGTGTGTGTGTGTGTGTTTATTTTTTTTTGTTTTGTTTTATTTTATTTTATATATCGAGAATGTGTGTGTGTGTGTGTGTGTGTGTGTGTGTGTGTGTGTGTGTGTGTGTGTGTGTGTTGTGTGAGAGAGTGAGAGTGAGTGAGTGTGAGAGGGGGAGAGAGAGAGAGAGAGAGAGAAAGTGAGTGGGTGCATGTGTACACATATGAGGGTATGTGCTCTCGAGAGAAAGTGTGTGTGTGTTGTGTGTGTGTGTGTGTGTGTGTGTGTGTGTGTGTGTGTGTTGTTTGTTTTGTCTGTCTGTCTGTCTGTCTGTCTGTCTGTCTGTCTGTCTGTCTGTCTGTCTGTCTTTTCTGTCTGTCTGTCTGTCTGTCTGTCTGTGATGAGAGAGAGAGAGAGAGAGAGAGAGAGAGAGGAGAGAGAGAGAGAGGAGAGAGAGAGAGAGAGAGAGAGAGAGAAAGAAATAAAGAAAAAGAAAAAGAAATTAACAAGCTTTAATTCATGGCAGTTTTCTTCCTTTTTGTGTGTGTGTGTTTGAACTGAAAGTGGTGACAATACGAAAAGTATTTTAAAAATATTTATTTTATTTTATTTTTTTTTCCAGAACGGAAGAAGGGGGGCACGACCCCTTCCAAAGAGGAAGAGAAGAAGGAGGAGGAAGAAAGATGGCCGCTACGCAACGTTGTCTTTGTGGAAGACTCGCGTAATGTGCAGATGGGCCGTGTCTTAAAGGTCGGTCTGATTTTTTTTTTGCCCGGTGTGTTTGGTTGGGTTTGGTTTTGGGTTTGGTTTGGGGTTTTTGGGTTTGGTTGGGTTCAGTTTTGGGTTCGGTTTTTGGTTTGGGGTTTTTTGGTTTGAGTTTGGTTTTGGTTTGGTTTTTGGTTTGGTTTTTGGTTTTGGTTTTTGGTTTGGTTTTTGGTTTGGTTTTTGGTTTGGTTTGGTTTTTTGGTTTGGTTTTTGGTTTGGTTTGGTTTTTGGTTTTAGGTTTTGGTTTGGGTGTGGTTTTGGGTGTGGTTTTGGGTTTGGTTTTTGGTTTGGTTTTTGGTTTGGTTTTTGGTTTGGTTTTTGGTTTTTGGTTTGGTTTTTGGTTTGGTTTTTGGTTTGGTTTTTGGTTTGGTTTTTGGTTTTTGGTTTTAGGTTTTGGTTTGGGTGTGGTTTTGGGTTTGGTTTTTGGTTGGGGTTTGGTTGGGCCTGTTTTGATGGGTTTGGGTTGAAGGTTTTTTGGGTTTTTTTTTTTGTTGGAGGGGGTGTGGGTGCTCTTTTGGTGTGTGTGTGTGTGTGTGTGTGTGTGTGTGTGTGTGTGTGTGTGTGTGTGTTGTGTGAATAAATGAGTGAAGGCTGTGATATATTTGCTGAAAGAGGGGGGGGGGAGCTGACAGGTGTGATATATTTGCTGAAAGTGGGGAGAGAAAACTGACAGGTGTGATATCTTTGCTGAAAGGGGGAGAGAAAACTGACAGGTGTGATATCTTTGCTGAAAGTGGGGGAGAGAAAACTGACAGGCGTGATATCTTTGCTGAAAGTGGGGGAGAGACAACTGACAGGTGTGATATCTTTGCTGAAAGTGGGGGAGAGAACAACTGACAGGTGTGATATCTTTGCTGAAAGTGGGGAGAGAAAACTGACAGGTGTGATATCTTTGCTGAAAGTGGGGAGAGAAAACTGACAGGTGTGATATGTATGTATATTTTTTATTACTCTGTTACCTGACCCCTGCAGGTGGACGGGGCCTATGCTGCCGTGAAGTTTCATGGGCTGGACGAGGGACCCTCCACCAGCAGGGACGACAGCTCCACAGTGCTGCAGGATTGTCGACTGCTCCGCAAGGACGAACTCCAGGTCAGGCTT
>CM060350.1:2727402-2737402 GCA_030674155.1 Stramonita haemastoma
TTGGTGCTGTGCTGTGCTGTGCTGTGCTGTGCTGTACTGTACTGTAGTGTGCTATGCTGTTTTTTTTTTTTTTTAAATTTTAATTTTTAAAATTATTTTTATTTTATTTTTTATTTAATTTACAAAAAAAAATTTGGTGCTGTGCTGTACTGTGCTGTGTTGTGTTGTACTGGGCTGGGCTGAGCTGTGCTGTGTTGTGCTGTACTGGCGATGTGCTCTGCTGTACTGTGTTGTGCTGTCTGTGCTGTGCTGCGCCTGCACTGCAATATACTGTACTGCACTGCACAAATCAAAGTGCTTTTCACAAGATACAGTACTCTCTCTCTCACTCTCTGTCTCTATGTCTGTCTGTATCTCTCTCTTTTTCTCTTTCTATCTGTCTCTGTCTGCCTGCCTGTCTTTCTTTCTCTGTGTGTATACACACACATATAGATTTCCATATCATTACGATGATCGTCGCTTCACGGTAAATAATAATAATAATATTTCACAGAATTTATAGAGTGCTATACTGATACAACACACAATCAAACATATCAACAACAATTACTAATTACAACAAAATAGCAAATTCAAATGCAACACACGCATGCACTCACCTTAACACACACACACACACACCACACATGCACGCGTACACACACACGCACGCACTCCATTAAAAGGCTATACACTTTGGCAGGGTAAAGGGATTTCAGATGTTGAAGACAGGGACAGATAGGAGATAGATTTTGATTTGATTTATTCTTTTATATCGAGGATAATGGAATAAGCAGTCTTGTGCTTTTTTTACATCCAGTCCCCGTGTGTATGCAGTTTTGTAAATGTCATATGTTCCCACCGGCACACGATGGCCTACTCTTATGAAAAGCGGAACAGGATTTAACGGGCGCAAGATGTTCTGTGTGCGTTCGAACTCGGGGCCTTGGTTTAAAGTCTCATCTGAAGGACTTTTGGGGAGAGTGGAGTCAGCACTGGTGTTAACTCCAGGAGAAAAATCTCCTCGACCGGACTTGAACCCGGGTTGTCAAATTGCCAGCGCAATGTTCTGACCACTAGGCAATTCGTCCCCACTATAGCAAACACACACACACACACACACCGACATACATGGAAATAACTGACATACAAGTTTTTTCAATCACTTGACATGATGGCGGCCGTTTGTCTTGTGTTGGCAGCATGACAGTACGAGAGCTGATCCGTCGCGCTTCCTCGGCGGCCCGAGGGGTCAGCGGCCTGGACGTGAGAGACCTTGACCGCGATGACCCCGGCATCTCCATCCCCCCCATCCACTGGCCAACAGAACCCCCGCCTGCCTACGACTCCATCCATTCCGGTCAGTTTTTTTATTTATTTTTTTATTTTTAATTAAAAAAAAAAAAAAAAATCTTTTATATCGAGGATAATGGAATAAGCACTCGTGTGCTTTTTTTAATTTTTTTTTTACATCCAGTCCTCTCTCTGTCTCTCTGTCTGTCTGTCTGTCTGTCTGTCTGTCTGTCTGTCTGTCTGTCTCTCTCTCTCTCTCTCTCTCTCTCTCTCTCTCTCTCTCTCTCTCTCTCTCTCTCTCTCTCTCTCTCTCTCTCTATCTATCTATCTATCTATCTATCTATCTATCTATCTCTCTTCTCACCTTCTCTCACTCTCCCCCCCCTCTCCTATCCCTCCCTTCTCTCTCCCCTCTCTCTCCTATCCTTTCCCTTCCTCCTTCCTTCCTTCCTTCCTTCCTTCCTTCCTTCTTATCTTCCTTTCTTATTTCTTTCCTTATTTCTTTCCTTTTTCCTTAATTTCCTTCCTTTTATTTCCTTCCTAACTTATTTCCTTTCTTATTTCCTTCCTTCTTTCCTTCCTTCTGTATTTCCCTCCTTCCTTCTTTCCTCTTTTTTCTTTCCTTTCTCCCTCCCTCGTTCACTCAAAGTATGATTCTCTTGTGGTCTGCAGACTCGGGGGGGGGGGGGGGTGTCAGGTCTGGGATCCATCCATCCATCCATCCATCCATCCATCCATCCTTCCTTCCTTCCTTCCTTCCTTCCTCCCTTCCTTCCTCCCTTCCTTCCCTCCTTCCTCCTTCCTTCCTTCCTTCCTTCCTTCTTCCTCCCTCCCTCCCTCCCTCCCTCCTCCCTCCCTCCCTCTTATGTTCTAAAACCTGATCCCGATGATGATGATGATGTTGGTTGTCTGCAGACTCAGTGCCTTTCTTCCCTCCTTCCTCCCACCCTCCCAGAAGAGGGTGTTAGGTCTGGGATCCTTCCTTCTTTCCGCCCTTCCCTCCCTCCTCCCTCCTCCTCCCCTCCCACCTCCATCCCTCCCCTCCTCCCTCCCTCCCTCCCCTCCTTCACTCTAAAGCCTGATCCTGATGATGGTGATGTTGGTTTGTTGTCTGCAGACTCGGGGGGGGGGGGGGGGGGGGGTGTCAGGTCTGGGATCCTTCCATCCTTGCTTTCCCTCCCTCCATCCCCTCCCTCTCTCCCTCCCTCTCTCCATCCCTCTGTCCATCCCTCTCTCCCTCTCTCCATCCCCTCCCTTCTCTCCCTCCCTCCCCTCTCTCTCCCTCCCTCCCTCCCTGCCCTCCTTCCCTCTAAACATTAATCATGATGATGATGATGATGATGATGTTGGTTTGTTGTCTGCAGACTCGGGTCTGGGATCAGCGAGTCTGGGCGGCGGCACCAGTTCTAGCGGAGCGGGACCCAGCAGTGGGGGAGGGGGAGGAGGAGGAGGTGGAGTAGGGGTAGGAGGAGGAGGGGGTGGTGGGGGTGACATCACGCCGATGGGGGCGGGCCCAGTGAAGATGGAGGACAAGGAACGTCGCGCGGTGGCTCTGCAGATCCTGAACCTCCTGCTGGAGTCCCGACCCTTCCAGCCTCACCTGCTGACCCTCCTCACGGCCAGGTAAGGGGGCAGGTGTGCGTGTGTGTGTGTGTGTGGGGGGGGGGGGTTGGGGGGGGGTGTGTGAGTGGGGGGTGTGTGTGTGTTTTGGGTGTGTGTGTGTTTTGGGTGGGGGTGTGTGTTTTGGTTGTGGGGGTGGGGGGTGTTTTGGGGGTGGCTCTGTAGATCCTCAACCTCCTGCTGGAGTCATGGCCATTGTGTTCCGGTAGGAGCGGATGACAAAATTTAAAAAAAAAAAAAAAAAGCATGCACACAGGTGTCGTGTTTAGACACCATCCCTGAGAAAAAAAATCGGGGAGTTGGAGTCCCCAGGGTGGCTCGGGGCTGTATATGGCAACGTTCTGGTGGCTCCTGCAACGGTGGAAGAAAAGAGAAGAAAAAGTGATGGCGGTTGACTTGACTTAACGTTGTGTGGCTGGCTAGGAACGCGGAAGGCTAGAGAGAGAGAGAGAGATTTTTGAGTGATAAGCTTGACTTGACTTGAGGTCGTGTGGTGTGTGTGTGTGTGTGTGTGTGTGTGTGTGTGTGTGTGTGTGTGTGTGTGCCCCAAGCCGCCCTGGGGACTCCAACTCCCCGATTTTTCCTCGCGGATGGTGTCTAAACACGACACCTGTGTGCATGCTGGGTCTCTTTTTAAAAAAATTTTGTCATCCGCTACCTACCGGCACACAATGGCCTGCTCTTCTTGACTTCACGTTGTGTGGCTGGCGAGGAACTCGGAAGGCTAGAGAGAGAGAGAGAGATTTTTGAGTGATGTATTGACTTGAGGTTGTGTGTGTGTGTGCAGGAACGCAGAAGGGTGCACGCCCTTCATGCAGGCGGTGTGTGGCCGCGCCTACCCTGCTGCCCTGGCCCTCCTCAAGTGCGCCCTGAAACTGTCCGGCCGAGGGGGAGGGATAGGGGGAGAGAGCGGGGGGGTGGGGGACACCACCACCACCACCACTACCACAACCACCACCACGATGGATCGCTCG
The DNA here is from genome assembly GCA_030674155.1 of Stramonita haemastoma. Lineage (NCBI taxonomy): Eukaryota > Metazoa > Mollusca > Gastropoda > Neogastropoda > Muricidae > Stramonita > Stramonita haemastoma. Next base: position 2,731,269 of record CM060350.1, read on the forward strand.
CTGCTGATGACGATGCTCTACCCGCCCGGCTCCAGCCCCGACAACTCCCCTCTGCACGTGCTGTGTGCCAACGACACCTGCAGCTTCACCTGGACCGGGGCTGACCACATCAACCAGGTAAAATGATGGGTGTGGGGGTTTTGGGGTGGGGGGGTGTGGGGGGGTTGGGAGGGTTGGGGTTGGGAGGGGAGGGTTGACCATATCAATCGGGTAAAATGCTTGGGGTTGGGTGGGTGGGGTGGGAGGGGAGGGGAGGGGTTGGGGTGGGAGCAGGGGGGGCTGGGGTTGGGGGGGGGGGGGGGGGGGGGGGGGGGGGGCGCTGACCACATCAAAAGCATACGAGTGCTGATTCCATTATCCTTGATATAAAAGAATAAATAAATAAATATATAAATCGGGTAAAAAGCTGGTGGGGTTGGATGGGGGGGGGGGGGGGGGGGTTTGACCACATCAATCGGGTAAATGCTTGGGGGGGGGGAGGGGGAGGGGGGGGGGGAGTCAGGAGGGGGGGAGCTGACCACACATCAATAGAATTAAAGTTGGTGGGTGGTGGGTGGGAGGGGGGGGGGGGGGGGGCTTTGTTGTGTCATGTACTGAGGTATCAAACCAGAGAAGTAAGAGTGAAGTAAACTGTAGACAGAGAAGTGTGTGGTGAAGTGTGAAGTGACGTGTGTGTGTGTGTGTTGGTGTGTGTGCTTCAGGACATCTTTGAGTGCAAGACGTGTGGCCTGACGGGCACCCTCTGCTGCTGCACCGAATGTGCCCGCGTCTGCCACAAGGGACACGAGTGCAAGTGAGTTCCTTCCCTTTCCTTTCCTGGGTGGGTGGGTGGGTCACCCCCCACCCACACAAAGGGTTTTTGGCCTGTGGCTGCCTTTGGTTGTGATGTCTTTGTCTCTTGTATTTTCAGTTCTGAGGTATGGTTCTTTTATTTTTGTGATGATTTTCAGTCTCTGCTGCCCTTACCACTGATGTGAAAAATGTTTATTGTGCGAACAGACTGAAGAAAACGGCACCCACTACGTTTGCTCTGACACTGATTTTAAAAATGATTTTTGATTAATGTGCGAACAGACTGAAGAAAACGGCACCCACTACGTTTTGCTCTGACACTGATTTTAAAAATGATTTTTAATGTGTGAACAGACTGAAGAAAACGGCACCCACTACGTTTGCTCTTTACACTGATTTTAAAAATGATTTTTAATGTGTGAACAGACTGAAGAAAACGGCACCCACTACGTTTGCTCTGACACTGATTTTAAAAATGATTTTTGATTAATGTGCGAACAGACTGAAGAAAACGGCACCCACTACGTTTGCTCTGACACTGATTTTAAAAATGATTTTTAATGTGTGAACAGACTGAAGAAAACGGCACCCACTACGTTTGCTCTGACACTGATTTTAAAAATGATTTTTAATGTGTGAACAGACTGAAGAAAACGGCACCCACTACGTTTGCTCTGACACTGATTTTAAAAATGATTTTTAATTAATGTGCGAACAGACTGAAGAAAACGGCACCCACTGTGTTTGCTCTAACACCGATTTAAAAATGATTTTTAGTGTATGAGCAGACTGAAGAAAACGGCGCCCACTACGTTTGCTCTGACACTGATTTAAAAAATGATTTTTAATTAATGTGCGAACAGACTGAAGAAAACGGCACCCACTGTGTTTGCTCTGACACTGATTTTAAAAATGATTTTTAATTAATGTGCGAACAGACTGAAGAAAACGGCACCCACTACGTTTGCTCTGACACTGATTTTAAAAATGATTTTTGATTAATGTGCGAACAGACTGAAGAAAACGGCACCCACTACGTTTGCTCTGACACTGATTTTAAAAATGATTTTTAATTAATGTGCGAACAGACTGAAGAAAACGGCACCCACTGTGTTTGCTCTAACACCGATTTAAAAATGATTTTTAGTGTATGAGCAGACTGAAGAAAACGGCGCCCACTGCATTTTGCTTTAGCACTTAATGTTATAAAAACATGTCATTTTTTTACAATGTGTGAAACAGACTGAAGAAGACGGCGCCCACGGCGTACTGCGACTGCTGGGAGAAGTGCAAGTGCAAGGCCCTGGTGGCTGGGCAGCAGAGCTCGCGTCTGAACCTCCTCAGCAAGCTGCTGGCCCACACGGACCTGGTCACCATGCCCAACAGCAGGTCAGCTATCCAACCCACCCTTTTTCTGATTTTTAAAATAAAAAAATATTTATATTTACATATTCCTGTTATTGCAATTGACACTTTTAGATTCTGAAAAGTATCTTGCTGTAACGTACCACCAGAGCAGGTGGAGTTTCAATTACTCACCTCTGATGAGGGCTCATCCAGGAGCCGAAACTCTTGAGTCGGGTCAGGGCTAAAGGCGTGGTTCTTACTCGAAGAAAATGTCTGAAATGCTGTCACTGAAAGACATTATTTCCTAGAATTTTTTTTTTTTTTTTTTTATTTTTTTTTTTATTGAATCTTGGATAAATCATTTTCAAAATGATTGAGAAGTTGTTACCTGCACTTGTTTTTCCTTCACTACTCTTTCCTCAATAATTTATTTTTGTTGTGATTTCACAGGTTTTTTTTTTTTTTTTGATTAAGGGGGGGTAGGATTTATTTCTCACCTCCACCAGCTGTATGCATGCATTTTCTTCAGTGTTTGAAGTGCTCTGCTTCTGGAACTTCTGTGCTAGGAATTTCTGTGCTAAGAATTTCTCTGATTCTGGGCTAGAATTTCTTCTGTTTCTTCTGTGCTAGGAATTTCTTCTGGAATTTCTGTTCTGTGCTAGGAATTTCTTCTGGAATTTCTGTTCTGTGCTAGGATTTCTTCTGAATTTCTGTGCTAGGAATTACTTCTGGAAATTTCTGGAATTTCTGTGCTAGGAATTTCTTCTGGAATTTCTGTGCTTGGAATTTCTTCTGGAAATTGTGTGTGAGGGATTTCTTTAGGAATTTCTGATTTGTCTAAGGAATTTCTTCTGGAAAAATCTCTGCTAGGACAATTTCTTTTGAAAATAATGTGTTGGGATAATTTCCATGGGTCATCTTCCTTCGGTTTTAAACAGAATTCTGTATTGGCGATTTTCCGATTATTAATTTTTTTATATTATATTTTTTTTTAAAAGATATATTTTAAGACCTTGAATCCTGTTGAAAAATGACTAAAATGACAACCTGTGACAAACACCATCTTGAAAACCAAGGCTTGTCTATTTAAAAGTATTTTTCTTTTAGAATAACAATAAAATTAAGCTACATTTTTGTTTGAAAAAAAATGGACTAGATACAAAGTTTAAACACAACAAAAGCATGGACGAAACAAGGATAATGGGATAAGCACTCTTGTGCTTTTTTACATCCAGTCCCCGTGTGTATGCAAGTTTTGTAAATATCTGTTCCCCCGGCACACGATGGCCTACTCTGACGAAAAGCGGAACACACGTTCACGTGCCTCGGTTTATAGTCTCATCCGAAGGACTTTTGGGGAGGAGTGGAGTCAGCACTGATGTTAACTCCAGGAGAAAAATCCTCTTCGAACGGGAATCGAACTCAGGTTGTGAAATTGCGAGCGCAATGTTCTGACCACTAGGCTATCCCATAGTGACTGACTGTGTGGTGGTGGTGGTGGTTTTCAGGGGAGAGAACATCCTGGTTCAGTGTAAGTGTGTCAGTAACTGACTGGTGGTGGTGGTGGTGGTGGTGGTGGTGGTGGTGGTGGGGTTGATGGTGGTGGTGTTGATGGTGGTGGTGGTGGTGGTGGTGGTGGTGGTGGTGGTTTCAGGGGAGAGAACATCCTGGTTCAGTGTGTGTCAGTAACTGACTGGTGGTGGTGGTGGTGGTGGTGGTGGTGTTGATGGTGGTGGTGGGTGGTGGTGGTTTTCAGGGGAGAGAACATCCTGGTTCAGTGTAAAGTGTGTCAGTAACTGACTGGTGGTGGTGGTGGTGGTGGTGGTGGTGGTGGTGTTGATGGTGATGGTGGGTGTGGGTGTTTCAGGGGAGAGAACATCCTGCTGTTCCTGGTTCAGACGGTGGGGCGACAGCTTGTGGAGCAGCGTCAGCATCGACCCACACGCTCCAGGGTCACCACGTCCCGCAAAGCCCAGATCGCTGACGGTGAGGAGTTGGGGGGGGGGGGGGGGGTTAAGGGGGTGTCTGTGTGTGGAGGGGTATGTGGTGTTTGTGTGTGTGAGTTTAGGGGTGGTGCCTGTGTGTGTTTTTTTTGTTTTTGTTTTTTTAAAAAATTATCTTATAGTGATAGTCGGCTAAAAAAAAACTGTTGTGGAGTGGTCACTGCGTAGGTTTTCCATGTGTCCGTTTGGAAATTTCATGCATGCATGCATGCATACATACATACATGCATGCATGCATGCATGCATGCATGCATGCATGCATGCATGCATGCATACATGCATGCATGCATACATACATACATACATACATATATATATATATACATTCATGTAATACATAAATACATATATAAATACATACATGTATGCATACATACGTGCGAGTTTGTGTGCCTTGTGCGTGCGTGCGTGCGCACACAACACACACCCACACCCAACACCCCACACACCACCCCACCCCCCCACCCCCACCCCCCACCCCACAATACCCCCCCCCCCCCCACACACACACACACCCCCCCACACACACTACATCCCACCACCCCCCCCCCCCCCCCCACACACGCACAAACCACTCTGACCTCCCTTCCGCGCTGTGGTGCAGACCTGGAGATGCCAGAACACGACCTGGACCCCTCGCTTTGGCAGACGTGCGCTGGAACGCATCCTGAACGACTGGACGGCGTCAAGGCCATGATCCTCAGTGGCCTGAAGCAGACCACCAACAGGTCAGTCACCAGACACAAAGACTTTTTTTTTTTTTTTTTTTTTTTTTTTTTGAGGAGACATTTTTTTTTTTTTTTTGGAGACAGACTTTTATTTTTTAAATATTTGTTTGAGGAGATTTGTAAAATTTTTTTTTTTTTTGAGGAGACGGACATTTTTTTATTTTATTTTTTTTATTCTTTTTGGAGGAGACAGACTTTGCTTTTTTAAAATTAAAAAAATTTTTTTTTTGAGGAGACACTTTGCTTTAAAAAAAAAAAAATTTTTTTTGAGGAGAGACTTTAAAATTAAAAAATTATTTTTTTGAGGAGACAGACTTTTAAGAAAAGCAAACTTTTTTTTTTTGAGGAGACATTTTAAAAAACAAATTTTTATTTTTTTGGAGGAGACAGACTTTAAAAAAAAGAAAACTTTTTGGGGGGAGGAGACAGACTTAAAAAAAAATTTTTTTTTTTGAGGAGATGGACTTTTTGAAGAAGAAAAAAATTTTGAGGAGACAGACTTTTTTTTTCTATAAATTTTTTTTGAGGAGACAGACTTTTTTTTTCTATAAATTTTTTTTGAGGAGACAGACTTTCCGTTTTTTTTTATAAAAAGTATTTTTTGAGGAGACAGACTTTCCGTTTTTTTTTTTATAAAAGTATTTTTTGAGGAGACGGACTTTAAAAAAAAAAAAATTTTTTTTGAGGAGACAGACTTGACTTATGCCTGTGGATTCCCTTTGGGAACAAAGGGCCGCAACCAAAAAAAAAAAAAAACCAACCCAGCATGCACACAGGTGTCGTGTTTAGACACCATCCCTGAGGGGGAGAAAAAAAAAAAAGGGTAGGCGCTGCACTTGTAGCGACGCGCTCTCCCTGGGGAGAGCAGCCCGATATTTTCACGCAGAGAAGAGAAATCTGCTGTGACATAAAGTGGTACAAAATACAAATAGTGTTGACGTTGTGTGTATAGATATGTGTGTTTGTTTTTTTTTATCTTATTTAATTTATTCTTTTATTTACTTATTTTACTTTATTGATTCTTTTAATATAGAGGATAATGGAATAAGCACTCGTGTGGTTTTTTTTAAATTAATTTTTTTTTACATCCAGTCCCTTGTGTGTAGCCACTGCTGTGGCCTAGTGATTAGGGCGTTGTACTCGTAATCTAAAGGTTGCGGGTTCGATCCCAGCTATTCCGCTATGGCGTTGTGCCCTTGGAAAAGGCACTTTACGGCTATTTTCTCACCCCACCCAGGTGTAAAAGGGGTACCAACTTGTGTTG
>CM060350.1:2744902-2747402 GCA_030674155.1 Stramonita haemastoma
TGTGTGCGCGTGCGTGTATCTGTGTGCATGTGCGCGCATGCGTGTGTGTGTGTGTGCGTGTGTGTGCATGCATGCATGCGTGAGTGTTTGCATATGTGTATGTGTGTGTGTGGTGTGCGCTTGCGTGTGTCTGTGTCTATGTGTGTGTGTGCATGCATGTGTGTCTCTGTCTGTGTCTATCAGGGGAGTGAAGAAGTCTTCGCCATCGACCCCCTCCCTCCCCGCCCCGCCTCGGTGGACAGTGCCCGGGGAGACAGCATCACCCTCCTCCCTCGCAGCCCCCCCCACCCCCACCCCCAGGCTCCCGCCCATCATCAGGACGATGACGATGGAGAGGGGGCCGTGAACGAGGTCTGTCGGTGTGTGTGTGTGTGTGTGGTGGGGGGGGGAGTCGGAGGAGGGAGGTTGGGGAGGGGGGGTTGGGGGGGAGAGCAGGCTGGATGATTTTTTGTTGTTGTTGTGCGTTCCCCTTGCGTAACACTGTGGGATCTGTCTTGTCTGTCCTGTCATCCAGAATGTGCCATTCTTGACTCACTCACTCACTCAGGGTAGGGGTTGCCTAGTGGTCAGAACATTGCGCTGGCAATTTGACGACCCAGGTTCGATTCCCGTTGGAGGGGATTTTTTTCCCCCTGGAGTTAACATCAGTGCTGACTCCACTCTCCTCCCCAAAAGTCTTTTGGATGAGACTGTAAACCGAGGCCCTGTGTGCGAACGCACGCAGAACGTCTTGCGCACACATTAATTCCTGTTCAGCTTTTCCTAAGAGTAGGCCATTGTGTGCCGGTGGGAACAGATGACAAGATTTACAAAACTGCATACACACGGGGACTGGATGTAAAAAAGCACAAGAGTGCTTATCCCATTATCCTCGATATAAAAGAATGAAATAAAATCCCAACTGGGAATTATCACTGTGAGATTGAAATTTGTACACTAGAATGAAGAAGTTTGTGTGTGTGTATGACTTGTTTTCAAAAGTATACTTTGCCCTACAGGCAGCCATACTCCTGACTTCAGAGGATTTTTTATCTCTCTCTCTCTCCTTTAATGGAGAGAGTGCAGGTTGTTATGTTGTTAAGAGCTTTGTTGTCATGGCTGAAGGCAGGCAATCTCAACGCAACATTTTTTTTACAACATTACAACATTTTTAGTGTCGGGCCTTGCTTGGCAACGAGCTGACATCAATAAAACGAAAATTGTGTGTGTATGTGTGCGTGTGTGTGTGTGTGTGTGTGTGTGTGTGTGTGTGTGTGTGTGTGTGTGTGTGTGTGTGTGTGAATCAATCAATCAATCAATCAGATTTTTATTTCCAGATGGTACATTAAGCATCGATTTGCTTTTTTCTATCAAGCCATCTATCTAAAGAAAAGAAAAAAATCAAAACAACCAAAATGTGTGTGTGTGTGTGTGTGTGTGTGTGTGTGTGCGTGTGTGCATGCGTGCGTGTTTGTGTGCGTGCGTGTGTGCGTGCGTGTGTGCGTGCGTGCGTGCGTGCGTGCGTGTGTGCATGCGTGCGTGTGTGCGTTAGTGCATGCGTGCGTGCATGCGTGCGTGTGTCCCTCATCGAAATTATTGAAAATAAGAGATGGTGGCTGTGTATGTTTATTTTGGAGAGACTGGGTGTCTGCTGATTGTTCAATATAATTATAATGATGATTTAAAAAAAAAAAACTCTTAGTGTCATATAGTGAACTGACAAAATCAACTTTCTGTCAATGGAAGGATTTGGCTAAAATGAGCTGAAATGGATGGGTATGTTTAAAATGTAAAACCTCTTGTACTGTAAATCAGAACTGCATGAAATTTGAGAATAGTGTTGGCAAATGATTGTTAACATATGTTGCGTTATTTTTCTTTCTCATGTGTGTATCGTGTGTCAAACGTTGTTTGCTTTTTTTTCCCCCGCAATTATTATATAATCTCTAGTAAACAACATAATTACAACACAATTGTGTGAGTAGTGGTGTTTCCGTGTATTCAGTATGAAAACACTGCAATACTAAAAACAACAAACTTTCTCCTAAGGTGTCTTAGTGTGCATGGACAGAGAGAAAAAAAAGGTTTCCTTTAGCCATACTCAGCTTAAAAAAAGTATGGCACGATGATACTGCACTTTCCAATGGTTCAGGACACTAAGAGTTAAATCATAGGTTGCTGTCAATGCTCCATGTTGCTGGAGGCCAGTGCAATGTCACAAGTCCTTTCTGCATGTTTCATGTCTTATGTGGGTTTTTTGTTGTTTTTTGTTTTTAGGGTGAAGGAGGGGAGGCGATGCAGGTGGACGAAGACCACTCTGACCATGAAGATCGGCAGTCGGAGCACTCCGACCACGACAACGACCCTGAAAATGACCGTGAGGCTCCGCCCCCTGACAACGATGATGGTTGGTTTCCCTCCCCCCCCCCCCCCCTCTGTGTGTGTGTGTGTGTGTGTGTGTGTGTGTGTGTCTCTGTCTGTCTGTGTCTCTGGTTCTCTCTCTTGTCTCTGTCTGTCTGTC
>CM060350.1:2749902-2767402 GCA_030674155.1 Stramonita haemastoma
GGGGGACCTAAGACCTGCAAGTGTTTGTGTTGTGGGGTGTTTTTGCCAGTGTCATAGCAAGCAAGGTTTTTTTGTGTGTTTTTTTTACCAGAATAGCCTTTCTGTCTGTCTGACTCACTCACACATCTACTAGTGATGGGACTCTGTAACCTTCTTGCTTGCATTCTCGGATTCTCTGAACACAAACTGCCCTCTAGATTTTGCCTTCCATCACAAAATTTGGTCAGGAGTTTGTCTGTTGTGGGGTGTTTGCCATGTGATAGCAAGCAGGTTTTTTTTTTTTTTTTTTTTTACCAGAATAGCCTTTCTGTCTCACTCACTCACTCTCACACTCACACATCTACTAGTGATGGACTCTATAACCCTCTTGCTTGCATTCTCGGATTCTCTGAACACAAACTGCCCCATAGATTTCGCATTCCATCACGAAATCAGGTCAGGCACACATGCTCCCTCACCTGTTCCTCTTTCTAAGTACATACCAGCAGCTGTAACCACTTCCAGACTCTCAGCAGGGTTTCTACCTCTGGCCTGATAGAGCTTTGACATGTGGTAGCAATTAGTGAAAAAAAAAAGCTGGCTGGTGATGTTGCTTTCAGATCAAGACAACAGCTTTGAAAGCAAAAGCGAGCCTTCAATTACCACCACCTTCATCATCCTAGGGGGGGAAAAAAAATAAAAGGTTAGGCGCTGCACTTGTGGCGACTCGCTCTCCCTGGGGAGAGCAGCCAGAATTTCACACAGAGAAATATAAATGGGCATGAAATAATAAACATTTTCAAAAAATTCTGAGATCCGCCGTGCGTTGGTCATTCCAGGAACTGCGTGCGCTGCTAGGGTTAAAAAAAAAAATCCACCCTGTTCTTCTTTTCCGGAAGAGTAGGCCCTATCTGTGCTGTCAGATTTTTCCACATCTGCATATATATATCTTCAAAAACAAAAGAATAAGATAAAATAAAAATCTGGGCGGTCAGATTTGTACACAACTGCGTATCTTTGAAATGAAAGAATAAAATAAAATAAAAATCTGTGCGGTCAGATTTTTCCACATTTTGCATATCTTGGAAATTAAAGAATTCATATCTTCGAAATAAAAAAACCCAATCAATCAATCAATCAATCAAATTTTTATTTCCAGATGGCACATGGAGTAAGCATCGATTTGCTTTTTTTTCATCAAGCCATCTATCTAAAGAAAAGGAAAAAATCAAAACAACGACAAAGCAAGAAACCAACAAAAAACAAAGCAGAAAATCCCTAGCAAACAATAAACCCAACTGGGTGTGTGTGTGTGTGTGTCTGTGTGTGTGTGTGTGTGTGTGTGTGTGTGTGTGTGTGTGTGTGAGTGAGTGTGTGTGTGTGTGTGTGTGGTGTGTGTGTGTGTGTGTGTGTGTGTGTGTGTGTGTGTGTGAGTGAGTGTGTGTGTGTGTGTGTGTGTGTGTGTGTGTGTGTGTGTGTGTATGTGCGTGTGCGTGTATGTGAGTGTTTGGTGTGTATATATATATGTGTGTGTGTGTGCGTGCGTGTGTGTATGTGTGTGTGTGTTTGGTATGTGTGTGTGTGTATGTGTGTGTATGTATGTATGTATGTATGTATGTATGTATGTGTGTGTGTGTGTGTGTGTGTGTGTGTGTGTGTTGTGTGTGTGTGTGTGTGTGTGTTTTTATTTTATCTATTATTTAAAATCTATATTCCGTTTTTTCTCTCTCTCTCTCCACCCTAACAGCAGGCAGCAGCGGCAACTCGGGGCTGATCTACATCGACCCCTCCACGCTGCGACGCCCCACGGTGCCCACCGCCACCACCACCGCCGCCACAGCAGCGGCCACGGCCACGGCCACAGGCGGCCAGGACAGCACGGCCATCACCATGGCCACCACGGCCTCGCAGCTGGCGCGGGCCTTTGGCATGGTGGTGCGGCTGATCACGGACCTGCTGAACATGCTGCCCTCCTACCACACCCTGGCCCCCAACCTGCCCTGCACCCTGCCTGTCACGGAGCAGATGGAACACAGGCTGCAGGTCGGTTGGTTAAGGTTTTGATAGTGATGCTATAATAAGGATAATACATGGAATTTATATAGCGCTATACCTTGCAAAAAGCCGCCGCTGTAGTCTAGTGGTTAGGGCGTTGGACTCGTAATCTAAAGGTTGCGGGTTCGATCCCAGCTTTCGGCTATGGCGTTGTGCCCTTTGAAAAGGCACTTTCCGGCTATTTTCTCACCCCACCCAGGTGTAAAAGGGGTACCACCCTTGTGTTGGGGGTTAACCCTGCGATAGACTGGCGTCCTATCCAGGGGGGAGGGAGTCTATGACTCTCAGTCGCTTAACGCCACAGAAACTGGGATAAGCACCGGCCTGATGAGCCTTAGGCTTGGGACAGACTTTAACTTATACCTTGCAAAAAAAACAAATTTTGTTGTTAAGGTGTGTTGTGCGGCAATGTGTTGTGTTTTAAAAGTTTTTGGGGGGGGGTTAATTTTTTTCCTTTCCTGTGTGGGGGTGGTGGTAGCGGTGATGCGTGTTTTTTGTTTTTGTTTTTTTCGGTTTGATGTTTTTTGTCCTGTGGGATTTTTTTTGGGGGGGGGGAGGGGTGGGTGGGTTTGGATGCTTTGTCTTTCCTTATTTGTGTGGGTTTTTTTTTTTTTTTTTAATGGGGGGGGGGGATTAATGTGTTGTGTTTGTAGGGGGGGGGGTTGTTTTTTTTTAGGTGGGGGTTGGGTGTGTTGTGTTTTTAAAAATTTTGTTTTATTTTTTTTTGGTTTTTTCATGGGTTTTTAAAAAAAAAAATTATTGGGGGGGGGGGGAGGGTGGAGGGAGTGAGGGGTGGGATGTGTTGAGTTTTTTTTTATTTGTTGGGTATTTTTTTGGGGGGGGGGGGGGGAGGGGTGTAATTTTTTTTTTTTTTTGGAGTGTGTTTTATTTTATTTTATTATTCATTTATTCTTTCCTATCGAAGAATAACGGAATGCGTGCATGCATGTTCTCTCTCTCTCTCTCTCTCTCTCTGTGTGTGCGTGCGCGTTTTTCTCCCAGGCGTACGTGGAGGAGCAGCTGAGCTCGACGTGGGAGTGGCTGATCGCCATCATGGACTCCACCGAGGCCCAGCTGCGCTTTGGCTCGGCCCTCAGCAACACCTCGGACCCCTCCTGCCCCCAGCACCCCCTCCACTCCAACCACACCCCGCACCACCCGAGAGCCCCGCCCCGCCCCCCGCGACGAGCCCCGCCCCCTGCAGGTGATTGACAGCCGACGTCGACACCGCTTCGGGACCTTGGGTATGTCTGCCGTGTTTGTCTTGTCTTGTCTTGGTTGGTTGTTTGTTTTCTGTCTTTTATTGTTAACACCTCGCCGTGTCTTTTGTCAACTCCGACAAGAAGTATGAACGAGTGTCTTCATTGTTTGTTTGTTTGGTTGGTTGGTTTATTATTAACACCTCATCGAGCCTTTTGTCAACTCATCAACAAGTATGAATGAGTGTCTTCATTGTTTGGTTGTTTGGTTGGTTGGTTTATTATTAACACCTCATCGAGCCTTTTGTCAACTCATCAACAAGTATGAATGAGTGTCTTCATTGTTTGGTTGGTTTATTAACACCTCATCAAGCCTTTTGTCAACTCCAACAAGTATAAATGAGTGTCTTCATTGTTTGGTTTATTAACACCTCATTGTGGCTTTTGTCAACTCCCAACAAGTATAAATGAGAGTTGTTTCTTTGTTTGTTTGTTTTGTTTTGTTTTGTTTGTTTTGTCATCGCCTTCTTCGTCAACTCCAAGTATGTCTCTCTCTTTCTCTTCATTGTTTGTTTGGTTGGTTGGTTTATTAATTAGGTATTGGAGTTTTTTTGTCTGGTCGGGTCGGGTCTGAAGTGCTTTAACCCTCTTGCATTCTCGGATGTCTGTGTGCTGTGTGCGTGCGCGCGTGTGTGTGTGCATGCGTATGTGTGCATGCATGTGTTTGTGTGTGTGTGTCTGTGTGTGCGTGTGTGTGCATGCATGTCTGTGTGATGTGCGCATGTATGTTTGTTTATTTATTCTTTTATATCAAGGATAATTGTGTCTGTGTGCGTGTGTGTGTGTGTGTGTGTGTCGTGTGTGTGGTGTCTGTGTCTGTGTCTGTGTCTGTGTTTATTTATTCTATCATATCGAGAATAATGTGTCTGTGTGTGTGTGCGTCTGTGTTTGTGTGCGTCTGTGTGTGTGTTTGTTTATTTATTTATTTATTTTTAAAAATTTATTCTTTTATATCAAATATAATGGAATAAGCACTTGTGCTTTTTTACATCCAGTCCCCGGTGTGTAAGCAGTTTTTGTAAATGTCAACGGTTTCTACCAGCACACAAAGGCCTTTTTTTTTTTTTTTTTTTTTTTGTGCACACAATGGCCTACTCTTACGAAAAGCAGACAGATTAACATGGGCCTGTATCTCCTCCCTCACAGCCGTGCTTGCTCTCTCCTCCACCACGGACGGGAACTCGCGCGGCGCGACTTCCTGAGCTACGCCCTGCTCTGAGCTGGCCGCGCACAAGGATGAACACGCGGACAGTCTGCCGGTCATCGACATCTCCGCCCTGCGCCACTCGGCCTATGTGCTGGACGCCCTGGTGTACTTCCTGCGCACCGGCCCCGACCTTGACCTCGCCGACCCCGGGGTCAAGGACGTCGTCAGCGTCGGCGGCGGCGGCGTCTCATCGGCGTCGGTCATCTCGTGGCAGGACGCCGCCGACAGCAACGACAATAACGACGCCAATAACGACAACAACGACCAGGACGACGATCTCGCCCACATGGCTATGGATACGGACAGCAACGAGGGTGGTGGTGTTGGTGGTGGTGTCGGTGGTGGTGTTGAGAGGGAGAGTGAGAGCAAGGTGGGGCGCAAGCACAAGTTTTTCCAGCGCTCGGACTCAACGATTTTCCTGGGGTGCCCGCCTCCGGACCCCTTCCAGGCTTCTCTAGTGGAGGCTCTGCCTTTAGCCGACCAGCCCCAGTTGCTTCAACCCAACGCCCGACGCGAAGACATGTTCGGGATGGCTCGCCCCACCGTCCCCAACCCCCGAGGGGGAGGGGGAGGTTGTGGTGGTGGTGGTGAAGGGGGGGAGAGCAGTGTGGGGAGTGGTGTAGGGGGTGGTGGTGGTTGTGGTGTAAGTTATGGCCAGAAGCTGCCCCTGAACCTGTCTCTCTCCACGCGGGCCGAGGACAGTCGTGCGGAGCTGGTGGGCGGTCTTCACTCCGCGTCTTTCCCGGGGTTGCAGTCGCGGCTTCGCGCCCACACTGCTGCGGCAACGTCTGTGGTGGCTGACCCGCCCCTGCTCCTCTCCCAGCGGTTGACGTCGTCGTCGTCTTCGTCGTCATCGCGGCTGGAGTCTTCGTTGACCCCTCATCATCATCATCATCATCACCATCATCACCTGGTGGTGGCTGCTGACCCCTTTCCTTCTTCCCGGGGGTGGGAGTGGGGGTAGCGGCGGTGGCGTTTTGCCGCAGAGCGCGGCTATCAATCTGTCGCTGTCGGCGACAGGAGGGGGTGGGGGTAGTGTGGGTGGGGGTGTGGGTGTGGGGAGGGTAGGGGAGAGCAGTCACTTTCTGGACCAACCCCCTCCTCCTCCTCCTCCTCCCCCTACTTCTTCCCACGGTAGTGGTAGTGGTGGTGTAGGCTCTTCCTCTTCCTCGTCCGGCATGGGTAGTGGTGTCGTGGCTCTAGGGGAGGCGACTCTGCAGGTCCTTGGGGGAGGGGGAGGGCAGCCGTCTGGGGTTGTCCCCCCTCTCAACCGCTCTTCGGCCTCCTCTCCTCCTCGGCTGTAACCGCGGCGACAGGGGAGAGCAGTCGTGTGCAGCTTCCTTCGGGCGTGATCGTGGAGATGGCGGGCATGCCTGTGCCTTTGTCGTCATCATCGTCATCGTCTTCGAGCCACCCAGCTGTGGTGGTCAGGGACACGTTGCGACCTTCATCGTCGTCGACCTTGACCTCTGAGGGAGGGTCGCGGGCGAGGTCACCGCCGCCGTCTTCAGAGGTGGGGCGGAGCGACCAATCACAGCCCAGCGTGATTGTGCATACAGCGTCATCTTCGTCTTCTGCTGGTGTGATGCCTGTTGTTGCGGCCCAGCAACTGAGTGGTGAGTGGTTGAGAATGGGTGTGTGTGGATGAATGGGAATCAGAATCAGAAATTATTTATTGCCATAAAAGTCACGTGGACTTATTGACACGACAAAAGAAACTCGACATAACTCATCAATACAACATAGTACTATTCACTGGTCAGCGCGACTGAAATGATGTGCAGGAAAAAAGCCACCACAAAGCAAAACCATGTTGCATTCGATCTTATTTCAATTGTTGTTTTTTTTTTCAAAACGGGCACAAATATAATCAATTATTTCAGCTTGATGATTATCAGTTACAATAACATTGCTTAATTTGTCTACATCATTCCTATATTCTTTTGACACCAGATTTGTATGGATGTGTGTGTATGTGTCTGTTTTTTATTTATCTATTTTATTCTTTTATATCGAGGATAATGGGATAAGCACTCGTGTGCTTTTTTTCATCCAGTCCCCGTGTGTATGCAGTTGTGTAAATATTGTCATTTGTTCCCAGAAAACAGGATTTAACGTGTGCGCAAGATGCTCTGCATGCATTCACACCCGGGGCCTCGGTTTACAGTCTCATCCGAAAGACTTTTGGGGAGAATGGAGTCAGCACTGATGTTAACTCCAAGGGGAAAATCCCCTCGAATAGGGATCGAACCCAGGTCGTCAAATAGCGAACGCAGTGTTCTGACCACTAGGCTATCCCGTCCTCCCCCACCATATCTGCTTACCTCTGTCTCCCTCTCTCCATCCATCCCAGTTTAGTGTTGCAGGATTTGAAAACTTCCAAGAGCACACCCGTTTTTGCTGTTAGTGTTGTTGCTGTTAGTGTTGTCTAACTCTGGCTAACACACTCCACCCTCACAAGCCATCTAGAACATCAACCTGGCACTCACCAAATGGTCTGATTCATAATCAAATTGACTACATTCTGTCACCCCAAAGATTCAAATCCAGCATAAACAAGGCAAATACAAGAACATTCCCAGGAGCTGACATTGGCAGTGACCACGACCTTGTACTTACCACCATCAGGCTGAAACTGAAAGCAAAACAACAGCCAAAAAGCCCACGCATAAGATTCGACCTGGAAAAACTCAAAGACCCAACAGTGGTTGAGATCTTCCAAGCCAACATTGGAGGAAAGTTCGCCGCACTCACAGCCATTGACAATGATGTGAACACATTAGCCAACAACATCAAAGAAGTGCTAACAACAGCAGCAGAAGAAACATTAGGCAGAAGCAGAACAAAGAAACAACCCTGGGTGACAAATGAGGTTCTTGACCTCTGCGACAAAAGAAGAGAACTTAAGAAGCAAAAGTTCACAAGTCGAGAAGCCAACAACAAGTACATGGATAGCCACAGAGAAGTGAGGAAAAAGATGAGAGAAGCCAAAGAAGCGTGGATAGAAGAACAATGCAACAACATCGAAGATGGAATGGCCAAGGGAAACAGCAAAACAGCTTACAACACTCTGAAAGCACTAACGAAAACCACACAGCCTAAAGCCTCTGTTATTGAAGACAAAGAAGGAAATCTTTTAACGGAAAACAATGCCATCCTCCAGCGCTGGACAGAATACTGTGAGGGATTGTATAACTACCCACTACGCCCAGATACCAACATAGTTTCCAACAAACCCCCTGAACACCAAGATAAAGACCCACCAATACTAAGGTGTGAAGTAGACACAGCTATTAAACAATTGAAGAAGGGGAAGTCCCCTGGAATCGATAACATCCCAGCTGAACTCATAAAAAATGGAGGGAATGAAACAGCAAGGCGATTCACAGATCTTTGTCAGAAGATCCACGACACCAAAGAATGGCCAAAAGAATGGACACAGTCTCTTGTAATACCCCTGCCAAAGAAAGGAAACCTCAAGCAATGTCAGAACTACAGAACCATCAGTCTCATAAGCCATCCTAGCAAGATCATGCTGCAGGTAGTCCTCAACAGACTGAAAAACCAAGCAGAAAAACTCCTAGCAGAAGAACAAGCGGGCTTTAGACCAAAACGCAGCACAATGGAACAAATTTTCAACCTGAGAATTCTGATAGAGAAGCATCTCCAACACCAAAAAGACTTGTACCACAATTTTATAGACTTCAAAAAGGCCTTTGACAGGGTATGGCATGACGGCCTCTGGCAAGTACTCAGGCACTTCAACATTGACAACTGCCTAATTGAAGTCATCAAGGCTCTGTACGAGAATGCAAGAAGTGCAGTTTTCATGAACAACCACGTGGGCGAGTTCTTCAAGACCACGGTTGGAGTCCGCCAGGGCTGCCTTCTCTCACCTGTACTCTTCAACCTCTTCCTCGAAAACATCATGACAGAGACACTGCAAAACCACCACACTTCCATCTCCATTGGTGGAAGACCCCTTTGCAACCTCAGATTTGCAGATGACATTGACCTCATGGGCAGCAGCAAACAAGAACTGCAAATCCTCACAGACAGTCTAACAGACCGAGCGAGCGCATACGGCATGGAGGTCAGTACAGAGAAATCGAAGATCATGGTCAACAGCGCGAGTAATGACAGCACGGAAATAAAGATGAATGGAGAAATATTGGAAGAGGTGAGCCAATTCAAATACTTAGGCTCCATCCTAACAAAAGATGGCACATCAAACAATGAGGTGAAAGCTCGCATTGCAACAGCAACATCTGCTCTAGTCAGACTCCAGAGGATCATCAGAAGCAACAACATCAGCTTCTGCACCAAATACCACCTCTACAAATCCCTCGTAATATCTATCCTCCTATATGGCTGTGATTCATGGACTCTGACAGCAGAGTTAGAGAGAAGAATCCAAGCATTCGAGAACAAGTGCCACAGAAGACTCCTCAAAATATCATACAAAGAACACAAGACCAATAACTATGTGAAAGAGGAAATCAAAAAGTGTGTGGGCCCCCAAGAGCCTTTGCTCTCCACCATAAAGAGGAGAAAGCTGATGTGGTTTGGTCACACCACAAGACACAACACCCTAGCAAAAACCATCTTGCAAGGAACAGTCGAGGGCAAAAGAAGAAGAGGCCGCCAAAAGAAATCATGGGTTGACAACATCAAAGACTGGACTGCCCAACCCCTGCAACGCCTCCTACTAGCCACACAGGATCGTGAAGCATGGAAAAAGATCTCCGTTGCGTCTTCTCTCATGTCCCCCCTACGTCCTTTGGGACATGGGACTGAGTGAGTGAGTGAGTGAGTTGTTGCTTGTATTTTCTGCAGGCATATTTTATTTTTAAGGCTGTTGAAATCATGTTACTTAATTGATGTTGGTGAAATGTTTTTTTCCTGCTTTTGTTTTTTTGTTGTTATTTTTTTTTTTTGTTTCTTTGTTTTGTTTTTTTCTTTAGATAGATGGGTTGATGAGAAAAAGCAAATCATTGCTTATTCAATGTACCGTCTGGAAAAGAAAAATTTGATTTGATTTGATTTTGATTTGATTTTTAAAAAAATTTTCAGGAGCGGAAAGTTCCTCCTCTCAGTCCGCCTCGTCCAGTGCCCAGGAGAGTCAAGGGCAGTCACTCAGCTCAGACGCGTCGCAGTTGTCTGCCCCTGTGGCTTCCTTCGCTGGCCAGGCATCGTCCCTGGAGAGCAACAGCCAGTTCCAGAGTTTGGTTGCCGTGGCAACGGCCTCTGTGGCGGGGTCGCTGGCCTCTTTGACAGCGAGGTAAGTTGGGTGTCTGTTTAAAAAAACAACAAAAATTAGAATTTTTTTTTTTTCCAAAGTCTTGGGTCTGTTAAAAAAAAAATCAATAAAGGTGTATGTGTGTGAGTATGTGTATGCGTGTGTCTATATTTTTTGTCAAAAATCTGGGGTCTGTTAAAAAAAAAAAGTAATATAATTTATTGATTTTTTTTTTGTATAAAAAAATGGATACACACATACAAACTAACACACACATGCACATTTAATGTGCATGTGTGTATGTGAGTATGTATGCCTGTGTCAATAATTTTTTACAAAAGTCTGGGGTCTGTTAAAAAAAAATCAATGTGTGTGTGTGTATGTATGCGTGTGTCAATATATATATATATATATATATATATATATATATATATATATATATATATATATATATATTTTTTTTTTTTTTTTTTTTTTTTTTTTTTTTTTTTAAGTCTGGGGTCTGTTGTTGTGGGGGTGGGCAGGGGGGGAGGGGGGGTATGTGTGTGTCTTTTTGTGTTTGCGTTCTTGTTTTCGAAATTGTGTTTGCTTCATT
This sequence comes from Stramonita haemastoma, assembly GCA_030674155.1. Classification (NCBI taxonomy): domain Eukaryota; kingdom Metazoa; phylum Mollusca; class Gastropoda; order Neogastropoda; family Muricidae; genus Stramonita; species Stramonita haemastoma. The sequence goes on from CM060350.1 coordinate 2,760,237, forward strand.
GCACATGTGTGTGCATGCATGCGAGATTGTGTTTTGTGTTGGGTAGAACTCTCTGTGTCTAAAATCACTTTTTAGTGGATAGACGTTAAAAAGAACACACACACACGCACACGCACACACACGCACACACAGAGAGAGGGAGAGGGAGAGAGAGAGAGAGAGAGTGTGTGTGTGTGTGTGAGTGTGTGTGAGTGTGTGTGGATGTATTATAAATGTGTGTATATTATATGTGTGTGTGTGTGTGTGTATATATATGTATATATATGTATGTGTGTGTGTGTATGTGTATATATATGTGTATATATACATGTATATGTATGTGTGTGGTTTTCAGGGAGGGTCAGGCCAGCCAAGACATGCCCCTGGACTTGGTGGGGGCCAACGAGAATGTGTCCAACACCATCGACATCGAGACCAGTGACCAGACGGCCACTATGGCCGGGGGCAGCGCTACAGCCACTGCCACCAATAGCAGGTAGGCTGTGTGTAGTGTGTAGTGTGTGGTGTGTGTGAGTGTAGTGTGTGTGTGGTGTTTGTGTGTGTGTAGTGTATTTGTGTGTCTGTGTCTGTGTCTGTGTCCACTCATGGAAACACATGAAGAGCAAATCCGAAGGCACCCAAGTCATTTACTGACAGCCTATTTATTGGATGAGTCAAAGTTTTTGATTGGCTTATTGCTGTATTAAAAAAGCAGCTGATTGGTTGTAATGTGTTGTGTGTTCTTCAGATGAGACTAGAAACTGAGGCCCCGTGTGCAAAATAAGAAGACATGTATATTTTGTTTCAAATTGTCCCCTACAGACTGCAGTCATTGTTGGGTCAGATCGTTTTGTTTTGACAGTAATTATTTTGTTTGAAAATTCCTCCCGACAGACTGCAATTGTCAGTGGGTCAGATCGTTACGTGTCGGCATGTATAATTTGTTGTATTTCAACATGTATATTTTGTTGTATTTCAACATGTATAATTTGTTGTATTTCAACATGTGTATTTTGTTGTATTTCAAAACATGTATATTTTGTTATATTTCAACATGTATATCACTATGTGACGCTCCACCACATAAGGAGTGGGATTGCACCAAAGGTCACTTTTTAGTTATTGAAATTTTATTAGTCTGCAATAAATTGGCTACACAATATAAAAAAACAGATAAAAAATCAGACAATTCTATCAAAAGTTATTACAAATTGAAATGATAGACTGCAGGAAATGACAAAATGAGAAATTGACAAGTTAAGAATTGTAATAAGTGGCCAGAATGAGGGCTTCGGTATTTTAAAAACACGTTTAAAGGCAAAAGGAAACAAAATGATGCCTTACTATTTCACTACAAGGTAGAATAAGTGCTATAGCTTTAGAATCAATCAAAATCTCAAAATCGACAACTTGACTGCCACCTGCCTTTAATTAATGGCTGCAGGCGGAAAAGTGGGTCAGGTGCTAAGCGACTCATTTTGTGGTGGGAGCGTCACATATTTTGTTGTATTTCAACACGTATATTTTCTTGTATTTCAACACGTACATTTCGTTGTATTTCAAATCACGCACATTTTGTTTCCAATCTCTCCCCCCACAGACTGCAATCGGCGGTGGGTCAGATCGTGTCTCACGACATCCTGTTGGGGCGATGGCGGCTGGCCCTGGACCTGTTTGGCCGCGTGTTCTGTGACGACGTGGGGGCCGAGCCCGGCTCCATCATCAGCGAACTGGGCGGCTTCCCCGTCAAGGAAAGCCGCTTCCGCCGCGAGATGGAGAAACTGAGGACCAACAGTCAGCAGCGAGACTTGACCATCGAGGTCAGTTTGGTGGGGGTGGTGGTGGTGGTGGGTGGGGTGGGGGTGGGGGGGTGGGTGTTGGGGGCTGTTTTGAGTTTTGCTTTTTATTTTGTTTTTTTTTCTCTGTCTTTGTGTTTCTTGTTTTTCTCTCTTCTTCCCCCCTCTCTCTGTCTTTTCCTGTCTCACTCTCTCTCTGTTTTGTTTGTTCTCTCTTTCTTTCTCTCTCTCTCTCTGCCCCCCTATCTTTCTTTTCTCTCTCTCTCTCTCTCTCTCTTCTCTCTCTCTCTCTCTCTCTCTCTCTGTCTCCTGTCTCTCTCCTTCAGTGCTTCTGCGCCAGCTCTGTATTGTTTGACCCACTTTTCGCTTCCCTTGTAGACTGCAGTCAAGGGCCTGCCTGGTGACATTGGAAGCAGACTTGCTAGTGAGAATAGTCTCGAAACCGTCGTCAGAAAACCATAGGTAAAGGTGTCCCATAACCTGTGTGGTCTTAGGGGAGCGAGACATCAGAGACTTCAGCTTCTCTAAGGGCCAGCATGCTGAAGGCAGTGGCGCCCATCTCCTCTCCCTCGCTGCTTTACCTTCCCTGACCCTAAAGAGGGCAGTACCCATTGACAGCTGGGTGAACTGAGGGGAACTGTACTGAAGCCAAGGCATGCAAATGGTCACCCATCTATTTGGTAACCACTCTTGATGCTGCTGAACATTGGCTTAGGGGAAAGTGAGCGCTCTGACCCAACTGAACTATCCCTTGTTCTGAAAACCCATATTTTTACCAAGTAAACTGTCAACTTGGATTGGTTGTCTAGGTGGTAATGCGCCTTGCCTAGAAAACAAAATGTCCGGGTCGGAGTGTGCGGTGGTTCGTACCCCGTTTGGGCCCAAAACTTTTTCCCCATCCATTAGACCCTGAGTGGTGGTCTTGGTGCTAGTTTTTCGGATGAGACGATAAACCAAGGTCCCGTGTGTTACACATCACAATTTAGCGCACTTAAAAGAACCCACGGCAACAAGGGGGTTGACCCTGGCAAGATTCTGTAGAAAAAAAGCCACTCTGATAAGGAAACAAATACAGTTGCATTCAGGAAAAAGAAAAAAATGAGTAGGCGCTGCACTTGTGGCGACGCGCTCTCCCCAGGGAGAGAGAGAGAGCAGCCCAAATTTCACGCAGAGAAATCTGCTATGACATAAAGTGGTATAAAATACAAAAACTCATTTTGTGGGGGGTGTGTGTGTGTGTGTGTGGTGTGCGTGTGCGTGTGCGTGTGTGTGTGTGTGTGTGTGTGTGTGTGTGTGGTGTGCGTGTGCGTGTGCGTGTGTTGTGTGTGTGTGTGTGTGTGTGTGTGTGTGTGTGTGTGTGTGACTACAGGTGGAGCGAGACCGCACCTCCCTGATCACACAGACTTTCAAGCAGCTCAACAACCACTACAGCCGCCGCACCAACGCCAACGGCAACCCCTTGGCCGTCCACAGGGTCAAGGTCACCTTCAAGGACGAACCCGGGGAAGGGAGCGGGGTCGCCCGCAGTTTCTACACTGCCATGGCCCAGGTTGGTTGGGTTTTTTTGTTTAAAAAAAAAAAAAAAAATTTTCTTAAGGGGGGGGGGGGGGGGGTCCTGTTCCAAGATTTGTTGTTGTTTTTAATGTAGATTTTTTTTTTTTTAAAAGCCGTATTTTTGGGGGGGGGGGGGGTCTTGTTCCAAGATTTGCTGTTTCTGCCTGAATTAGGCTGGTTGAAAAAACATGTATATATTTACAGAAGAAATAAGGCCGGTTAAAAAAAAAAAAAGTATATTTACAGTTTTCTTTTTGTGTTTTATTTCAATGGTATTTACAGAATGTATTACAAAAAATTATGGTACTTATAGATTTCTATATATGTTTCTTATCTTTTTGTTTTGTAGTGGTATTTTTACATATCTTTTTGTATTTTTAATCTTCTGTTGTTGTTGTTGATGATGATGAATCGACGATGACGATGATGATGATGATGTTTGTCACTGTGTGTCCAGGCCCTGCTGTCTGAGGAGAAGTTACCTCCCCTGGATGGTTGGTGGGAAAATCGCCAGTACAGTGATTTTGGAGGGGTTGTGTGTGTGTATTTTTGTTATTGTGTGGTTGTGTGTGTATATCTTGTGTGTTTTTGTAAGTTTTGTTGTTGTGTTGTGTGTGTGGATGTGAGTATTGTGTGGTGTGTGTGTATGTGTGTGTTGTGTGTGTGTTGTGTGTGTATTGGTGGGTGTTTGTGTGTGTGTGTTGTAGTGTGTATTGTGTGTGGTGTTTGTGTGTGTGTGTGTGTGTGTTGTGTTGTGTGTGTGTGTTGTGTGTGTGTGTGTGTGTGTGTGTGTTGTGTGTGTGTGTGTGTGTGTTGTGTGTGTGTTGTGTTGTGTGTGTGTGTTGTGTGTTGTGTGTTGTGTGTGTTGTGTGTGTGTGTGTGTGTGTGTGTTGTTGTGTGTGTGTGTGTTGTGTGTGTGTGTGTGTGTGTGTGTTGTGTTGTGTGTGTGTGTGTGTGTGTTGTGTGTGTGTGTGTGTGTGTATAGTGTGTGTGTGTGTTGTGTTGTGTGTGTGTGTGTGTGTTGTGTGTGTGTGTGTGTGTGTTTGTGTGTGGTGTGTGTGTATATGTTATATGTGTGTGTGTGTGGTGTGTTGTGGTGTGTTGTTATGTGTGTGTTGTTGTTAGTGTTGTGTTGTTGTGTGTGTGTTGTGTTGTGTGTGTGTATATGTGTGTGTGTGTGTGTGTGTGTGTGTGTGTGTGGTGTGTGTGTGTGTGTGTGTGTGTGTGTGTAAATCTTTATTATTTTCTGGCACATTGATGGTTGATGCTTTTGTGAATTTTTTCCATTACGTTGTTTTTTTTTGTTGTTGTTTTTTTTTTTACTGTCCTTCCTGTCTCTCACTTTCTCTCCTCCCCCCCCCCCACCCCTTAGAAACCTGTGACCAGACTTTTTATTTTTTAAAATATTTTTAATCATTTAAAAAAACTTTTTTTTTTAAACGATTCAATTTTTTTTTATAAATTAAAAAAACAAAAAAAATTTTTTTTTCATTTTATTTTAATGCTTTTTCCACCCTGTGTGACCAGACTTCCCCGTTGCAAACCTGTGACCAGACTGTTTGTTTGTTTGTTTGTTTTAAATTTTTAATCATTAAAAAAAAAGTATACATATTAATTTTTTTTTTTTAATGTATTTTTTATAAAAAAAAAAGATTCTTTATAATTAAAAAAAAAAAATCCTTTCTTTTAAATATCAGTTTTTTTTTTTTTTTTGTTTTTTCAACCTGTGACCAGACTTGATCCAACGCCTGCGCTCCCGGGAGCGCGAGAGGGAGCGGAACCGATCCATCCAGCGCCAGAGAAGCCGCGACCGCGAGGCCCGACGCAACCTCTCCTACGACGCCAGCCCCTTCTACATGCCCGGCGACAATCCTCCGCCTGGCGGAAGCAGCGGAAGTGGAAGCGGAGGAGGGGGAGGAGGGGGAGGCAACTCGAGCGAGTCTCTGCCGGAAGCCGGGGACACGAACATGTCACAGTACCGGCGCCAGCTTGGGGAGCGACTGTACCCTAAAGTGCGCGCCATGCAGCCGGTGAGAGAGAGAGAGAGGTTCTTTTTTTTTTTTTTTTTTTTTTTTTAAACTCTTAGTGTCCTGAACCACTCGAAAGTGCGGTTTTTTTTGGTTTTTTTATATAAATTTTATTTGTTTTTTTTTTATTTTATACCACTTTATGTCACAGCAGATTTCTCTGCGTGAAATTTGGGGCCGCTTTCTCTCCCCTGGGAGAGCGCGTCTTCGCCACAAGTGCAGCGCCTACCCTTTATTTATTTTTTGTCCCCCTCAGGGATGGTGTCTTAACATGACACCTGTGTGCATGCTGGTTTTTTTTTTATATATAATTTTGTCATCCGCTCCTACCGGCACATGATGGCCTGCTCTTCCGAAAGGCGGAACGGGGTTTTAACGTGTGCGCAAGATGTTCTGCGTGTGTTCGCCGCACACATGGCCTCGGTTTCTAGTCTCATATGAATGACTTTGACATTTAGTTCGATTTTTTCCCCCGTCAAACTGGGAAGAAAGGGCGAGGCTGGGTACAAACCCAGAAACTCGCGGTTTACATATTGGCAGGCGAACGTCTTGACCATCCTGCCACCTTCCTACCATGATGATGTGTGTGCTTACAGACCCTGACGGCCAAAATCACAAAAATTGAAAATGTCAGAATCCCCCCAAAAAGAATTATACAATAAATGCCCCTATATAGGACTTAACTACAACAACAAACCTTTAAGCAATGTGGTTTTTAAAAAAATTTTCTTTTTTTTTTATTCTTTTATATCGAGGATAATGGGATAAGCACTCTTGTGCTTTTTTACATCCAGTCCCCGTGTTTATGCAGTTTTGTGAATGTCATCTGTTCCCACCGGCACACGATGGCCTGCTCTTCCGAAAGGTGGAACAGGGTTTTAATGTGTGTGCAAGATGTTCTGCGTGTGTTCGCCGCACACGGGGCCTCGGTTTACAGTCTCATCCGAAGGACTTTTGGGGAGAGTGGAGTCAGCACTGATGTTAACTCCAGGAAGAAAAATCTCCTCGACCGGGACTCGAACCTGGGTCGTCAAATTGCCAGCGTAATGTTTTGACCACTAGGCTATATCCCATGTGTGTGTGTGTGCGAGCGTGCGTGCGTGTGTGTCTGTGTTTTGTGTGTGTGTGTGCGTGCGCATGCTTGTGTGAGTGTGTGTGTGTGTGTGTGTGTGTGTGTGTGTGTGTGTGTGTGTGTGTGCGCGCGTGAGTTCACATGTTTATATGAGTGTGTGTGTTTGCGTGTGTGCGCATGCCTTGTGTGTGTGTGTGCGCATGTGTGTGTGTTTGCGTGTGTGCGCGCATGCCTTGTGTGTGTGTGCGCATGTGTGTGTGTGTATGCGTGCACGCGCATGTGTGTGTGCGTGGTTACAGACGCTGACGGCGAAGATCACAGGCATGCTCCTGGAGCTGTCCCCAGCACAGCTGCTGCTGCTCCTGGCATCGGAAGAGACGCTGAGACAGCGCGTGGATGAGGCTGTAGACATCATCATGAACCACGCCAGGTGAGAGACAGACAGGGGAGAGAGAGAGGGAAGGGGAGGGGGGGGGGGGGAGAGAGACAGCGCGTGGATGAGGCTGTAGACATCATCATGAACCACGCCAGGTGAGAGACAGACAGGGGAGAGAGAGAGAGGAGAGAGAGAGGAAGGGGGAGAGGGGGGGGGGGGGAGAGAGACGGCGCGTGGATGAGGCTGTAGACATCATCATGAACCACGCCAGGTGAGAGACAGACAGGGGAGAGAGAGAGGGAAGGGGAGAGGGGGGGGGGAGAGACAGCGCGTGGATGAGGCTGTAGACATCATCATGAACC
>CM060350.1:2772402-2777402 GCA_030674155.1 Stramonita haemastoma
ATTACTGTTTTGGGTGCATAGCAGGGCACTTTTTTCCCAATAAGTTATGTGTTGTTGGAACTTAGTAGGAATACAGTAGTGCCTGAATTTCTGGTTTGCAGTCTACTCTTTGACAAGGGCCATTCAGTATACACTTTTTTCCCATATTCTCAGTTTTATTTTTTATTCAGTTGTTTGTGTTTTCAAAGGCAGTTTTAAGTTTAATGACAATTCACAAAAGAATTGTTTTTACTGAGTTTGACACAGTTTATGGTGTTAGAAAAGAAAAACCTTCACCCATAATTTTTCTTCTCTGCCCCCCCCCCCCCCTTTTTTTTTTTTTTTTTTAACTTTCTCCTGTATTTTCCACAATCACACAGTTGTTATGCATTCTGTTTTGCATCCTCACACATCTTAGTTATCACATTATCAACAATGTATTCAAAGCTGAGATGAAGAAGACAGTCAGCCTGCAGTCTGGAGGCGAGATACTTTTCCAGCAATGTTGTGCTTGCTGGACTGGATTTTGTGGCAGTGAGCAATGCAGAAGTGTTTGTAGATAAATCAGACATTCTCAGAGTGAAAACAGCCACTAGAAAATCATCTGATAGGGCCAAAGAGAAGAGGAAAAACAAAAAAGAAAGTGCAATGCATGCAGAACATGAACATAGCCAGGCAGGCAAAGGGGGGGGGTGTATGCCCCAGGAGCCTCCTGAAAAATGTATTCTATAAGAAAAGCTGTTTCTAATCACTCAGTAGTGTTGTCCTATTGTTGTTATACCATGCATAATTTTTTGGTAATGTTTAAACATGATTTTCATTGATTAAATTGTTAACTAAATCTTTACAGGCATTTTTCTCAAAACATGGTTTTTCGGCCGCATCTATTATTTGGCCCACCTGTAACTTCTAACCTAATGAAAATAATCCAATGAAATTTGGTATGCTGGTGTAGAAATGTGGCGCTCCATCACGAAATGAGTCGGATGTCATCTCCAGCCTTTTTCCGCTAGAGCCCAAAATATGCAGTAGGGGTGTCAGGTACCGATTTGGAGATTTTGTATTAAACTGATAATATAAACATTTCTGCACCGGAAAACATCAATAAAATAATGATATTTAGTTTCCTTTCTTATCAAAATCGCATTTTAAAACACCTACCACTGCAGAAGACCGACAGTTTTGATGAAAAAAGTCCTGAAGATACGACTTTTCCCGCAACCTGTATCCCTCAAGATTTACAGTAGACCCGCCGAGTGACACACCATTTGAAAGCTCTGGGTCTCCACCTTCAATCTGTGTCAACTATTTCTAGCGTGAGTGAAAACTTTATCCAATGAAAACGTTCAAAATAGGGAAGGAATCGTAAACAAAACATCGCTAAGGAAGGATTTCCTTCTTCTCATTGGCCCGAGAGAGCATGTGACCTCGCTCAGCCACTCTGCAGGGTCTGCAAAACAAAATGGCGTCGCTCGCTTCGAAAGCCCAGTCGAAAGGGATACCTCTAAATTCTGCTCGTTCTGACGAAATTATTGAGGGATAGAACTCAGAAAAGCTTTAGTGATGAAGTGAGGACTTTATTACAACCTAATGAAGTGCTATTATGAAAACGTAAGTGGAAACGATGTCGCCGATATCGCTGAGGTGACTGAATCGAACTCGGCAATGAATCGCTCGCTCGTTCATCAAGAACAGAAAAACAAAAGTGTTTCTGATTCAAGCGATGCACGATGAAGATAATTACAGTGAACTATATTTTGTCAGTATGCTTTATCTCAACATCATCGAGTTAGTTAAACTGAACACCAATTTCTCAGAGAGCGAAAAGGTTCAGCCTTTTGACAAGTACCATGCTAAAAATAGGCTGAAAAACAAAAACTTGTGTCAGATAGGCTAGTAGGCCTATTGTGTATAGAAAAATGCACTAGGCTACAGATGAGAAATCATGTTTAAAAAGTGTGTGTGTATGTGTGTGTGTGTGTGTGTGTGTGTGTGTGTGTGTGTGTGTGTGTGTAAGTTCATGTGTGTGTGTGTGTGTTGTGTGTGTGTGTGTGTGTGTGTGTGTGTGTGTGTAATTTCATGTGTGTGTGTGTGTGTGTGTGTGTGTGTGTGTGTGTGTGTGTGTGTAATTTCATGTGTGTGTGTGTGTGTGTGTGTGTGTGTGTGTGTGTGTGTGTGTGTGGTGTGTGTGTAATTTCATGTGTGTGTGTGTGCAAATGCTGAGTTTCATGTATGTTGGGGGTAGTGTGTGTGTGTGTGTGTGTGTGTGTGTTTGTGTGTGTGTGAGTGGGTGGGTATGAAAAATGTCATGTGTTGAAACTATGTTGCTGTTTGATGATTTTATTTTAATCTTAAGCAGAACTCTGGCTTCAGTTTTTCAATTAAAAAAATCTTGATTTTTACAAATTTGATTCTGGGGAAAAAAATCAAGAAAAGATAGTAGTGAGGAAGGGGATCAGAGTCAAGAGTACAGGATGCAGTTTGTGTATACTCTGTGTGTGTGTGTGTGTAAGTGTGTGTAGGTGTGTGTGTGTGTGTGTGTGGTGTGTGTGTGTGTGTGTGTGTGTGTGTGTGTGTTGAGTGTGTGTGTGTGTGTGTGTGTGTGTGTGTGTGTGTGTGTGTGTGTGTGTGTGTGTGTGTGTGTGAAGTCAAATCAAAATACTATTCACTGCCCAAATATCAAATTTTATCATTCTTGTTCATCTCACTCTCACAAGAAAAAAAAATTGTACACAAAACTGCTTCATAAAGTTTGACTATTATAAATCATTTCAAAATAAGACAATAAAATATGAAAACAAGAACTACAAGTGCATCAGTTAACTGTGAGACCAGAAATATGGACAACTTACCTGGAAATAACAAAAAAAATCCAACCAAAACAAACTAAACATGAAATTAATGGAGAACATATACATATATACATACATATACATGCATACTCATCAGGGAAAGAGACACATGAATCAAGGGTAGTGGATGAGAGATGATGAAAATATTTAGTAACATATGATATAACAGCTGATAAATGTTCAATTTTAGAAGAATGAAAACTAGTTTACACTTGCTTCACTGTGTGTGTGTGTGTGTGTGTGTGTGTGTGTGTGTGTGTGTGTGTGTGTGTGTGTGTGTGTGACTATAGTATGTGCACATTATGGCTTTATAAGTTTTGTGTGTAGGTAAGTGTTGTTCAAAGCTGTGGCTAAAGAAATTACAGTATAAGAATAATGAGTTTTCAGAGTCTAATTTTGGCTAGGGGAAGAGACTGGGGTTTTGTGCATGTTCACATTATCATAAAACTTTGGATTAATTTTCAATGTCTACAGTATTGCCTCATTTACTGTGCAAATTCTCTAGCAAGTATTCCCCTGAAACCTTGCATGTAGATGCAAAAATGACTTCTGAGATAAATGCTATTATTAAAAATTTTTTGGTCCATCAAAGTTTTAATTTTAAGCATAGTTAAATTTGGTAATGTAATTTTGTTGATTTTAAGTAAAATCCAGATTGGTGTTGTCTACACCTAAGTGAATTTACATATCCTAATTTCTGTCCATGGTACCTTTCTATTCACATGTTTTGCCTTTGTAATGATATTAGTTTCAACATTCCATACATTAGCTAATTGTCCATGAGGAGATTACCTGTTTTTCACAAAATATATATATTTTTTTAAATCAAAAATATTTTCCCATGATATTCACTGTTGAAACTTAAAATTCTAGCTTTAAATAATGATTTCTCTTTCTGAGTAAAATATTACTGCAAAATATTTTGTAGAACCTGAGATACAATAATCAGCCAAAATGAGCACCGAGGCCAGGAGTAGTCCCCCATTAAAATAGGTCTAATATTTCAGAAAATTCATATATGACCACAAAACTTTGTAGGTATGTATTTCTTTGTGTATTCAATCAGCATGTAGAGTTTCATAAAGATTAAACATTGGTTGCTAAGGAAATTTTAACATTGAAAATGTGATTCAGTTTTTCTTAATTTTCTCAAAATGGCCGCTTTCAGGTAAACCCTCTTCTAAACCCGCTATCTCAAAAACTAATAATCCGATTTTGATGGGTTTTCACCAGTAGAAAAGAGCATTCAAATTACATCTAGAATCATATAAAATATGCAAAAAGCCGGATTATGACATCAGACTCCTTTTGTGCTGGAACGTCACAAATGTGTGCTGAGTGCAATGAGACAGTTTGAACACTGTAGCTATTATAGTTTTTCAATACCATGAGATAAAAATTAAAAAACTGGAGCAAAATTTTTTTGGCATTTTTGAAAAAAAAAGAAAAATATATTTTATGAACTAAACTATATTTTTTTGTTATCATTGCACACAGTGATGTCAAATCAAACAGGAAAAATGATAAACTTCATCATGCATTGCATATTTTGAAAGCAGCAGATGGGCCAAACACTGACCCCTGTTTTTTTGGAAAAATTATCACATTATCATATCTGTTAGACTTACATACTTCAAACTTTGCACAGATAGCTTTATTAATGCACTTAGTATGTGTACCAAATTTCATGCAGATATCTTTAGTAGTTTCTGAGAAACAAAAATTTGCTAAAAGTGACGCAGTGGTCCACCTTAAGAGGACGTTTGTGACGTTCCCACCAGGAAACGAGTCGCTTAGCGTCTGACCCACTTTACAAGATAGCACTAGGTAAATTCTCATATTGGTATTAACGATGATGATGTTACTATTATTACTATTGTTTTTTGTTGTTGTTTTTTTATCGTCATTATTATTGTTATGATCATTATTGTTATTGTTACTATTATTATTATCATTGTTATCATCATCATTAGTATTAATGTTATTACTATTATTATCGTTATCATCATCACCACCACCACCACCATCACCACCACCACCACCACCACCACCACCACCACCACCACCACCACCACCACCACTACCACCATCATCATCATCATCATCATTAATATTATTTTTATCATTATCATCATCATCATCATCATCATCATCATCATCATCATCATC
>CM060350.1:2782402-2783969 GCA_030674155.1 Stramonita haemastoma
ATGAATATTTGTCATTGACCTAATTGTATTTTTATTTTTTATTTTTTAAAAAATTTAACTTTTTTTTTTCCGGGTTGCACCCAGGTGTACTTCTGGACACTGAGCTTGGCCAGCGAGGAAGGGATTTTGTTTTTTTTGCTTTTTTTGTTGTTGTTTTTTTTAAGAAGGGTTTTTTTTTTCGGGTTAAAAAAAATCTTTTTACATCATACATTTTTTTAATCACATATTTAAAAAAAAAAAAAAGTTAAAAAAAAAAAATTTGTACGTATTTTTCCGGTTGTTGCGCTCAGGTATAATTCTGGACGTCGAGCCCGGCCCTGCCGGCCAGCGAGGGAGGGGTGTTTTTGGGTTTTTAAAAAAAAAAATCAGTTTTTTTAATTCATGTATTTCTTTCATGAATATTTGTCATTGACCTATTGTATTTTTTATTTTAAATATTTTTTAAATTTAACATTTTTTTTGTCCGGCTCGCATCCCCAGGTATACTTCTGGACGTCGAGCCCGGCCCTGCCGGCCAGCGAGGAAGGGTTCCAGCCCATGCCCAGCATCACCATCCGCCCGGCGGACGACGAGCACCTGCCCACAGCCAACACCTGCATCTCCCGCCTCTACATCCCCTCTACTCCTCCAAGAACACCCTGCGCACCAAGCTGGTCTGGCCATCAAGACCAAGTCCTTCGGCTTCGTCTTTAGCTAGCGCTTGTCTGAGCTGTTCGCCGCCCCGCCGCCTGCCTGAGCCTCGCTCGCTCGTGTGTGTGTGTGTGGTGTGTGTGGTGTGGTGTGTGTGTGTGTTTGTGTGTTGGTTGTGTGTGTGTGTGTGTCCTGTCTCGCCTCTCTGTCTCGCTTGCTCTGTGTGCCTCTCTCTTCTCTCTCCCCCTTTCCCCACCTCTAACTCCCCCTCTTTCTCCTCCAAGAACACTTTGCGCACCAAGCTAGCATTGGCTCTCAAGACTCAGTTCTTTGGGCTTTGTTTGAGCTCTCTCTTGCTCGCTTGTGCCTGTTTTCTTTTCGTTCTCTCTCCCCGCGGGCCCCTCTCCTCGCTCGCTGTCTCTGTGTGTCCTTGTCTCTCTCTCTCACCCCCTATCCTTCCTGTACTATCCTCTTACTCCTCCAAAACATGCTTGCGCACAAGCTGGTCTGGCCATCAAACCAAGTCCTTTCGGCTTTTCTGATCTTTCTCTCGCTTGCTCGTCGCTGCCTCCTCGCTCTGTGTCCTCTCTCTCTCTCTTACCCCTCTCCTACCTCTCCCATCCCCCTCTTAATCCTCCCAAGAACACCTTTCGCACCAACTGGGCATCAGTATCAAAAGACCCAATTCTTTCGGCTTCGTCTGGCTCTCTCGCTCTGCGCTTTCCCTCGTCGTTTTCTCTCTCTCTCTTCCCTCCCCTCTCTCTCTCCCCTCTCTCCTCTTCTCTCCTCCTCTCTTCCTCTCTCTCTCCTCTCCCCCCCCCTCCCTTCCCCTCCATCCCTTCTCTTACTCCTTTTCCCCAAAAACCCTGCGCACCAACTGGCATTAGCCGTCAAGACCGAGTTCTTTTGGGTTCACTGACTAGCTCTCTTCTCTCAC
>CM060350.1:2784069-2801569 GCA_030674155.1 Stramonita haemastoma
TTTCTCTTTCTAGGCGGGCCCGTTACCTCTAGACAACCGATCTAAGTTTTTAAAAAATTAAAAGGAGTCGTATAAAGCTTGTGTTTTTAATCAGGAAAAAGTCAGTTGGGTAGTCAATTGCCATTGGTGTGTGCTCACCACTAGTTTAAAGGTATAATGAAATGAAAACTCATGAAATACAGGAAAAACTAAAGTAATACTGGTTACAGGAAACATCATTTGTTGGTCCTCTAAAAAGAACATGCAACATTTTCCTCACTCATTCTGACGGACAAACTTGGAATTTTTCACATAATTATACAGGTTATTGGATTAGGTTGTAAAAGTTTTTCCACACCAATTCCAGTTGGAATTCATGAACACGCTTAACTAGGTTCGGACCAAAAAGGATATTTCAATATTAAAGCAAACAACAAAAAAATAGCATGCCACTGGCAAAGGGGGTTCTACTTCCTGTCATGGAAATGAAAACTGGACAGCAGCTTCAAACACAACATCTTCAAATAATGCACACCAAATTTTGACCCTGGAGTAACAGGAAATAGGTGGAAGGGGGCAGTACACACAGTGAAGGGAATTAACTGTGTAGCTTAAGTCTACCAGATACCACAAAACCATTGCTTCAAACACAACATCTTCAAATAATGCACACCAAATTTTGACCCTGGAGTAACAGGAAATAGGTGGAAGGGGGCAGCACACACAGTGAAGGGAATTAACTGTGTAGCTTAAGTCTACCAGATACCACAAAACCATTGCTTCAAACACAACATCTTCAAATAATGCACACCAAATTTTGACCCTGGAGTAATAGGAAATAGGTGGAAGGGGGCAGCACACACAGTGAAGGGAATTAACTGTGTAGCTTAAGTCTACCAGATACCACAAAACCATTGCTTCAAACACAACATCTTCAAATAATGCACACCAAATTTTGACCCTGGAGTAATAGGAAATAGGTGGAAGGGGGCAGCACACACAGTGAAGGGAATTAACTGTGTAGCTTAAGTCTACCAGATACCACAAAACCATTGCTTCAAACACAACATCTTCAAATAATGCACACCAAATTTTGACCCTGGAGTAATAGGAAATAGGTGGAAGGGGGCAGCACACACAGTGAAGGGAATTAACTGTGTAGCTTAAGTCTACCAGATACCACAAAACCATTGCTTCAAACACAACATCTTCAAATAATGCACACCAAATTTTGACCCTGGAGTAATAGGAAATAGGTGGAAGGGGGCAGCACACAAAGTGAAGGGAATTAACTGTGTAGCTTAAGTCTACCAGATACCACAAAACCATTGTATAATAATTTTACACACCAAGTATAGGTTAGGGACATGATTTAAGCCTTGTCCTTCAGGGGAGAAAAAAGGACACAGGTAACAAGACACACATAATGCAATCCTTCAGTTGAAAGCGAAAAATGCGGGCATTGTTTGGAATAGTAACATGCAAGTAAACCAAGGAGCACACAGCTGCCCAGATAAAGCAGAAACATTTCCAGCCTCCAGAATGAAGAGGGAATCCTCAAATACCAGCCCCTGTTACTGAACGTGCCATTCTAAAAGCATGGCGTCATTCATTTACCCACAATATTTTTGGTAACAAAAAAAATAATGAAAAGAAAAAGGGTATCAGCAAGTAAAGTGCTCCACTCTGCGGGTCATGTCTTCAAAATGCCTACATAAAAACCAAGAATAAAAAGTGTGTGGACTTTTGGGAATAAAATCCAAGAAAACTATACTGAATGCTTCAATACAAAATAAAGACAATTCTGGTCGACGAGGACAAGAAAAGTGGAAAAGAAAGCACTTTGAATACAAGACACAATCCTTTCCAATGCAGATTTTTTCTCCTACTTGAACAAGGTATTTAAACCAAACATTAATAAAAAAAAAAAATAATAATAATAATAATAAAAACAAAAAAAACCCACCCACAAACCAAAGCAACAATCCAGTCAAGCGTTTCATGCAACTCCTCGTAAAAAGTTTACAAATACGAAAAGAAACTACCAACAAAGCGACACCCATGCTAAACCATTTTCTCCTTTATACCAGACAGGTTTCCTAAGAGCACAAAGGTGACAGCAAGAAGAAGGCTGAACAAAGAAAACCACAACCTGTACAACACTGCATTACTGCAGTTGTCTGCTAGAATATATTATTTCCCATTTCCTACACTGAAATTTTGGAATAATTATATACGTCTAAAGTAAAGGTCCATATTAATTTTGCAGAATTTTAGCACTAGTGGACATAATAAAAGTTGGATAAATGAGTAAAAGGTTGACGAATCATGCAGCAATGATCACTGATTAACCACTTCCGTCATGCCAACACAACCGGGTTTTACCTATAGGGGCTCAACTTTTTCCTCTTTCATTCCTTTTTCCATCTCTTTCCAGCATTCTTTGAGGGTGTAGGGTCACTTTGGTTTTGGTGTGTGTGTGTGTGTGTGTGTGTGTGTGTGTGTGTGTGTGTGTGTGTGTGTGTGTGTGTGTGTGTGTTTTCGGGGGTGGGGGTGGGGTGTTTACAATGTGGTACTTTTTCCTTTTTTGGATTTTACCCCCAAAACGCCACAGAATACATCTGTGCTAACTACAGGAATCAAAACAGACTGCTGGGAGAGATGCAGATGGAGTAGTCTACTAATGGGCTGGGTGGGAGTGCTATGACCTGGGTAATGGGCATATCTCTGACCTACAGCCAAGCAAAAGACAAGGAAATAAGGTAACAGAATACACAAATTCAACATCCCTGCTATACATTTTACACATAGAATGAAACGCTACATTGCTTTCTTATATCACATTTCGTGAAATAACAAAAGATAAAAATAGCTGTTCTAATTCTACGTTGTTATACAAGATAAACACAAACTTGTTTATACTGAAATCCTTCACATCCATCCTTTCCAAAATCATGACAAATATAAAGTCAATGATGCTAAGGGCTGTTAAACCAGCAATTTAACATCTTTCTCTGAAAAATACCGACAGAAAATTAAAATTAATTGATTTCGCTTAGTACTATTTTCAATTTCTGACACCACCCACAAAAACACACACACACACACACACACACACACACACACCACACACACACACACACACACACACACACAACACAACACACCAAACACACACACAACATCACACACATACACACACACTCCCCCCCCCCCCCCCCCACAAACACACACACATACAGTCACACACATACCACAGCTCACGCGACTTCCCCCCCCCCCCCCCCCCCCCCCCCCCCACCCACCACCTCCCACATCTACAACATAGATGTTTCCATTCTATACATTACTTCCCACTGCAAATTCTCTCTCTCCTCTCCTCCCTCTTCTCTCTCCTCTCTCTCTCTCCCTCCTCTCTCCTCTCTCTCTCTCTCTCTCTCTCTCTCTCTCTCTCTCTCTCTTCTCTCTCTCTCTCTTCTCTCCTTCTCTCTGTCTCTCTTCTCTCTCTCCTCTCCCTCTCCTCTCCCCCCCTCTCCCTCTCTCCCCCCCCTCTCTCCTCTCTCGGATTTAAGCATTCTTACCCCAGGTTTTTTTTTTTTAGATTGATGTTCATAATTGATGATGATGGATATAATGATATGATGATGTATTGATGATATTGATGATGATGATGGATATCGATGATTGATGATATTGATGGTGATGATATTGATGATGAAGGTGGTGATATTGATGATGGTGATGATATTGGTGATGATGATATTGATGATGATATTGATGACGATATTGAACATGACGATATTCATGACGATATTGATGATATGATGATACTGATAATGATGATATTGATAATGATGATATTGATGGTGATGATGATATTGATGGTGATGATGATATTGATGATGATGATGACATTGATGATGATTGATGGATGATGATGAGTGATGATGACACCACACACACACACACACACACACACACACACACACACACACACACACACACACACACACACACACACCACACACACACACACACACACCACACAACACACACACACACTTGTTCATTCTAAAACTAGCACCTCTTCTGGTTTTGACTATTTCTAAAATGCTCTCCCCTCAAAATCTAATCAAGCATGCTTTTAAAAACCAGCTACCTCTACTTTTGTTTTCAACTTTTCTAAATATTCCCCACCCCCACCTACCCCTGAACCTAATCACAAAGTTTCACCGCCTGCCCCTGCCCCCATGCAATAAAAAAGAAGTATTATTGTTATTACTGAAATTATTATTATCTAAAAAGAAAAGCCCAAACAAGCGAATACGAATACTTTTAAAAATTCAAATTTAATAACATTCATTTGTATAATATATATGTATTTGTTTATTTAATACCGAGGATAATGGAATAAGCACTAATGGTTGTTTTTTTTTACATTCAGTCCCATTGTGTATGCAATTTTGTACATTTTATCTGTTCCCACCGGCACACAATGGCCTACAAAAAAGCGGAACAGGATTTCTTTTAAGAATACGAATACTTTATTATCTCAGATAACGCAAGAAATTCATCCCTACCCTCAGTCACTACACTTTCCCCTTCCTTATGACATACATCACAACATCTGACCCCCCCCCCCCCCCCCCCCTTAGCTCCCTAGCATTCTCGTCACTAATAATCTAGCACCCTTTCCCCTACCAACCCTAGCAGTAGTATCTATGATATTTTATTTTCTATCTCCGAAGTTAGCATGTGGCTGCCTTAATGGGCAAAAACGGCTGCGTACGCAAAAAAGTCTTACCACTGATGAAACTTAGAGCTCTAGCGAAGGAATTTTTTTAAAAAAAGATATGGGTATTTATCTTTTTAAAATGATTGAAAGCCTTTAAAAATTTTAATCACTAGTGTCCACGTAAGCTTTTTGTTTCGTTTTGTTTTGAAAGCACGGGTGTAAAGCAGTTCTGTGCTTATCCATTTATTTTCTGTAAATTAATCGATTCCATTCTATTCGACCCAAAAGAAAAAAAAAAGTGTGTTGAGCCATTGTGTCGGCATACACCATGTTGTCTACCTGCCTTTTGTGTCCACATGCAGGGCCAGGGTTAAGAGTTGAGGTTAGTGTTAGAGTTAGTGTTAGTTAACAACAGGGAAGGGTTGTCTGTCAGCTGGTCGGTCTGAATGTTAGAACGCATGTGGACACAATAGCACGTGGACAAATGGTATTTAGCTATAAACACAATAGTATTTATTTTATGTTCATTATCCTACCAACCTCCGCGGCTGTACGTGTTTTGCAATGATATGGGGCTTTAAATCAGAGTCACCTGTTCTAAAATAGCTGAGGCCGTGCATTAGACTTAGGTGTCCACGAAAATTGCAGTTCAGCTGTAATTGTTAAGGAAAAACGGTCTAAAATACCTTGAACAAGTTGTGTCAGTTTTTTGTAAATAAAAAAAAAACGTGTAAGATCTTCCAAGTCGGAATGCAGCTACCTTAATGGTTGGCAAAAAAACCGTCGCGCATGCACTGATCTTACTGTTGGTTAACCTCGGAGCTGTAGCCTAGGAACTAAAAAATAAAACCAGCAATAGTCCTCTAAGCCGGCCCTATTTTTTTCTATCCCAACTACACTAAATGTGCGTCCACACCCCTCCTAAATAAATACCCCTTTCCCCTCCCCTCTCCTTCCATCCTTACACACACACACACACACACACACACACACACACACACACACACACACACACACACACACACACACACACACACACACACACACACACATCAAAACACACACTCCAAAACACACTCACACACACTAACACACACATTAAAACACATACACACACATACACACGTGTGCACACATGCACGCACGCACGCACAACACACACACACACACACACACACACACACACACACACACACACACACACACACACAACACACAAACAAAACAAAACAAACAAACACAACACAACACAACAACACATCACAACACACATATCCCTGAAAAGTTATCTAACACTAATATTTTGTGAAGAAAACTCACTTATGAAATTTAGACATCACCCTGAATTCGGATTGCGTCTACCTTAATGGTGGGCAAGAACTGTCACATATGCAAAAATCTATTGGTAAACTTCGGAACTCTATCTTGAGGAAATTAGTGGGGGGGGGGGGGGGGTTCTTTTTACCCAATTTCAATAAAGACAAAAACAACTGTAAAATAATCACAAAATCCAATCCAACCTAATCTTGTTTATAGCCCCGCCGACCACGATTTCCACGGACTGTCACCTTGTCAATTTTTATTTTAAAGTGCAGCTCTATACAGATTAAAACTAGGTTTTAAAACCAACCCTTACTGATATTCCTTGTATCAACGCCCCAGGTAAAGAGTAAGGGTCAACCCAGGTCAGTCATAAATATGTTCTTCCTTGGAGAGGCGCTTGGCGTAACCAGTCGGTGACAGTTTTTGTTGGTTACTGGAAAAGTCCTATAGTGCTGTCTTTGGTAGAGATGTCCTCAAAATGTCACCACATCTGAAAAGGAAAAAAAAATAACTGTCATATTTGCTTTGGGGAGAAAAAAGGCAAGAGAATGGACAGGGAAGGTGAAAGAAAATTATGATCAGAAAAAAGGGAGAGTGAATTGTGGTTAAGGGGAAAAGATGGAAAAGGAGTGAGAGAAAAGGGGAAAATTATCATCCGGGCAAGATCGTGGATACGTTAGACTCTGTGTGTGTGTGTGTGTGTGTGTGTGTGTGTGTGTGTGTGTGTGTGTGTGTGTGTGTGTGTGTGTGTGTGCCTGTGTGTGTGTGTGTGGGGGGGGGGTTGTTGATTTTTTTTATATTTGAAGTTGTTCTAGAGTATTTAAACAAATTTGAAACTGACTTTTTTTTCAAGAGTATAACTTCTATCAGGTATGTGCTTGCCAGTGTTGCAATTGTCCTTCATGGTGAGGAATGATTAAACTATTTTTGACGACAAATTCGAGGCGGAGAAAATTGGAAGACAACTTCAGAGAGTGGACTGGCCTTGAGTGGAATGCCATACTGATGAAAAGCTAAGAACCACAAGGAATGAAGGACGCTGGCTGCAGTAGCTTCAGTTTTGACCCAACAGCCAACCAGACAATGGGAAAAGTGAAGGCAAATAGCCAATGTCAAACGTAGGCCATTTTTATTCCCATGGATGAATGGAGAATTTTTCGGCTACTAATCCTCTCATATTGCCATGGATGCAGTGTCATTCTAGAGCTATGGATGGGGATAAACAGTTTTTTTTGTTTGTCTTTTTTATTTTTTACTTTGAACACATTGTAAATAAAGCTGCTGCTGTGCATAATAATGATTGTGGATTTAAACTCTGAAATTTACATAGATACTCTCCGATATGACCTTTTTGCAGCGATGTTAAAGAACTCGACTGATGTAGCATCTGTGGTCGGAATGACTACTCAGATTTTTTTAAGATCCCAGAAAAGATTACGAAAAATATCTTTTAAAAAATAGTGTTGGGTGCAGCTGGAATCTTCTATATGGTTAGAACAGTAAAAACAAGTACAAGACACACAGGCAAATACTAAAACAGAGGGAATAGGCACTACATCATTTATATTTCTGTATCACTTTTAAGTCATGGCAGATTTTCTCTTTGTGAAATCGGAGTTGCTCTCCATGAGAACAGCCTGTCGCCACAAGAGCAGCGCCACCCATTTTTTCCCTGTCTGCATGTGTATTTGTTTGTTTATCAGAGTGGCTTTTTTTACTACAGGGTTTTACCAGGGACAACTCTTGTTGCCATGGGTTTGTTTGTGTGCGCTAAATGCGCGCTGCACACATGACCTGTTTATCGCCTCTTCCAAAACACTAGCACCCAGATCACAACTCACGGTATAGCGGAGGGGAGGGGGGAGTTTTTAACACAAACCTGTTACCTGATCATGTGCTGGTCACTGACAAGTGGCCGCTCGCTGGATGGCGTGTCTGCTCTTCGGCGCTTGACTCCAGTCCAGTTGTTCCTGTAAGCACTTTTAGGAAGTCATCAGTGACAGGGAAAATGTTAAATGTTAGCTCATATGCTACGATGATTTTATCCTACCACTTAGGAAGAATAAAACTAAATCACATTTTTTTTTAAACAAACATCGATTCATTTAATCTTGTCCTTTGTAACCTTTTTAAGATATTTATTTTATAACTACTACATTATTTGTGTTAAAGCTTTATCTTCAACCCTTATTTGGACAGATAAATTTTACTGCTGACAAGTCTGCAAAAATTAATGTACACTTCCTATCTATCTATCTATCTATCTATCTATCTATCTATCTATCTATCTATCTATCTATCTATCTATCTATCTATCTGTCTGTCTGTCTGTCTGTCTGTCTGTCTATCTATCCATCCATCCATCTATCCATCCATCTATCCATCCATCTATCCATCCATCTATCCGTCTATCTTTCCATCCCTTAGTCTGACACTAAAACTTTACAAAACACAGAAAATGTCTGTTTTCTAATCAAAACATGTTACACATAATTTCCGTCAGCAAACGGGGACACTATTTAAATGAAAAAGAGAACGCTTTGGTTACACAAATGATAGCAATTTTCTAACCTGGATTTTGCCGACATGTAAAGCACGTTGACTCCATTTGACGCAGGTACATACCCGGACGTTTGCAGTATAGCAGAAGCGATGCTTGTCCCCATTCAGTCAGGCTCCTCCTGCCTCGGAGAACAATGGCTGTGTCTTCTATCTGCTTCAGTCGTGCTGGGAGCTATGACTGGAGCTGCTCACAAGTCCAACCCGTGCATGGCAGCCTCTGGTGCAGTTGTAGCAGACAGCATTGTTACCCAGCTTTAATCTTGACAGTACTTGACAAATCAGTGAGACATTCTATCAACTTTCATAACTTGTATTCACGCTTGCTGGTGCTTTATTTTCATTTATGTATTCAGGGATGCAACATATCAAAAATGCACTATAAAGGTTTGAAAGTTTTGTCTACTTGGAACATAACATTCAACAGTGGTACCAACCAAAAGCAAGACAGAAGACAACATTGCATGTGCACTTACCTCTGTGAGGTCTCGTTACGTTACGTGTAACAGTCACGACGTCAGAAACAGGGCCAGAGAACTAAGATGACCCACATGACTTTTGACATCTATGCTAAGACTTTTAGGGAATCAGGGCGAGATGGAAGAGACCCGGAAGGTCGAGCATTTAAATGCTTGAACAAAGTCTGAGGGCTGGATGTGTCCTTTCCCCCTTGAGCACTGTCTGCAAGGGTTTCGCTAGCTATGCCAGCTCAGGACACCGAAATCAATGTCGACGCCTAGTCTGCCAATCTGTGTGATCACAGAGTAAGGTTCAAAGGCTCCTGATGAAGTTCTGAAATCCGCGATCATTGAGCCTTACATAAAACTCCAGGGACGAATATTTTTCGAGCTTGGGTAATGTGAAAGACATGTGAGGTACATTTGTGAACATGATGCACACCCGCATTGACAGGCTGTACTCAGTGCAAATAATATACCTGTGAAGTATGCAAGGTAGCGGTTTCATGGCAGGAGGCTTTGCATTTCTACTGTTTACATGCTGCTGCATGTCGAATATCAGATGTCGACAGAGACCGCACTCCTCACTGCTCTCACCGCATTTGATCCCCGAAAGGTTTCAGCCTAGTGGGATCTGATCCTAGATTCCTGGGCAACCATGCTAGGTGCTGTGCTGGATTTGACCTTCAGGGGCTGGTCTTTCAGGAGTGTGCCCTTCAGGGCTGGTCTTTCAGGAGTGGGCCCTTCAGGGGCTGGTCTTTCAGGAGTGTGCCCTTCAGGGCTGGTCTTTCAGAGTGGGCCCTTCAGGGCTGGTCTTTCAGGAGTGGGCCCTTCAGGGGCTGGTCTTTCAGGAGTGTGCCCTTCAGGGCTGGTCTTTCAGGAGTGCGCCTCAGGGGCTGGTCTCTCAGGAGTGTGCCCTTCAGGGCTGGTCTTGCAGAGTGCGCCCTTCAGGGGCTGGTCTCTCAGGAGTGTGCCCTTGAGGGGCCTGCTTTGCATGTTGCTGCCCTTGAGGGGCCTGCTTTGCATGTTGCTGCCCTTGAGGGGCCTGTTTTGCATGTTGGGTCTTGCCCTTGAGGGGCATGCTTTTTCATGTTTCTGCCCTTCAGGGGCCTGTTTTGCATGTTTCTGCCCTTCAGGGGCCTGTTTTGCATGTTTCTGCCCTTCAGGGGCTTTTCTTGCAAGCAGGATGTTGTCCTTTAAAGGCTGTTTTTTTTCCCAGGAGTTTGCCATTTAAGGACTTTTCTAGGACTTTACCCTTCAGGGACTTCTACCGAGTATACTGCCCTTCAGAAGGTCGACCCTTCAGGGCTGTGTTCAAGCATTGCTCCTTGTCTCCGGTTATTACCCGTCCTCCCTATCGGTCTTACATAAGTCAAGTTAAGTCATGTGGGTAAGGACAAGTCCACTGGGCCCTGTGCTCCAGCATCGTGCTGCTGGTGTCTTCACAGCCTGCAGTGGACAGGTCCAGGAGGAGTGGGGAAGACCTGGTGGAAAACATCATGAGCAACTGGCTACTAGAGATCTATAGCACAATACCCATGGCAAAACAGCATGAGCAACTGGCTACTACAGATCTATAGCACAATGTCCATGGCAAAACTGTGAGCGGTTGCTGAAAGTTTTTTTTTTTTTTTTAATTATGGGTTTTCATTATTTATACTTTGTTCCATGATCCTGTCTTTTCATTATCTCTTTCGGCAGATCCTTTAGAAATAATTATGAAAAAAAAGTCTTCTGGCGTGCGTGCAAGATGTCCTACCAAAAGGTCTTCTGACATGTGTTCAATATGTTCCGCACACGTTCGCACACAGAACCTGGGTTCAGAGTCTTGTCTGAAGAACTTACAGGGTATGAAGTTCGAACAATATTTTTTTGTTGCATCTTCTGTGACGTTTCAGTCCTACTGTTCCCGCCCTGCTAATTTCAATCTTTCTGCCACAGCCATGCAAAGACATGTGTGGCATTTTCAGGGTCAAAAGTCCACAGGGAGACTATCAGTGTCAGGCTGCCGTGGGGCCACCAGCCCAAGGGGCAAGAAAAAAAAATCACTGTTGCCGGGAAAAGTTTGATACTAGTATATGGCAAATTTCATGGTCAAAACATTGTGGATGCTTTTGACGTTGGTCTTACTATTAAAAAAAATCTACTGAAGGGAAATACATTAGCATGTATTATAGATGCCCCTCCCACAGTCGAAACCAATTTTTTAGTGAACAATATTTTGATCTATACATTTCCTAGTACTATAGCTCTTGAAAATTGAGTTTAATTCTATTTCCAGTCTCAGCATATTTATCTGCGTGAAATTTGAGTTTCTCTCCCAGGAGGCAGAGAGTGCGTTGCCACAAAAGTAGTGCTATTCATTAAAACATAAAAAGGTCCTGCTTTTAAGTGTATTTGTTTCCCATTAGAGTGCCTCTTTCTACAGAATTTTGATAGAGAACACTTTCTTGGTGTCATGGGTTCTATTACTTGCTCTGAATGCCTGTTGCATGCAAGACCTTGTTCACTATTTGATCGAAAGACGTGCACACAGATCACCACTCAGTCTAGTGGATGGGGTAAAGTTTCGGGCAAAAAACGGGGATAAAACGCAAGAACACTGATCCCCCCAATTACCAGTAATGGACAACAATAACATCATTGATAGAAGTGATAATATAAGATTCAATTCCTCCAGTCTTAACACATGAATAATGACACGCAACTTTATTGTATTAAAATATCGATTATTTATTTACTTATTGTCCATATTTTTCTCTCAAGAAAAGGCCAAGCACAACTCATAAATGTAGAGTCCAGCAATCTAAACTGCGTTGACAACAAATCTTTAATATCAGCAAGTGTGGATAGACTTTCAAATGACTACAACAACAACACGTTAAAACTCGTTCCGCCTTTGGGAAGAGTTGGCCGTTCTGTGCCGGAACGGATGATATTATTTTTAGAACCGCACGCCCATAAGTGTTGTGTTTAGACATCATTCTTGAACTCGGAATGCGGCTACCTTAACGGTGGGTAAAAACGGTCGCTTACACAACATCTCAACTTCAGTGAACCTTGGAGCACTAGCCGAGAAGGAAAACAATGATATATGTTAACATTCACAAACATTTAGACAACAGGTAAATAAACATTATTCCATTTATTCTTATTGTCAGTTCTGTTATGAAAACATCAAAACTGCCCTGCAAAAACTTTCAGCAAGAAAATTTATTTATTTTATTTTATTTTATACCACTTTATGTCACAGCACATTTCTCTGCATGAAATTCGGGCTGCTCTCTCTCCCCGGGGAGAGCGCGTCGCCACATGTGCAGCGTCTACCCATTATTTTTTTTTTCTCAGGGATGGTGTCTAAACACGACACCTGTGTGCATGCTGGTTTTTTTTTTTAAATAATTTTGTCATCCCCTCCTACCGGCACACGATGGCCTGCTCTTCCGAAAGGCGGAACGTGGTTTTAACGTGTGTGCAAGATGTTCTGCGTGCGTTCACACACACGGGGCCTCGGTTTCTAGTCTCATCCGAATGACTTTGACATTCAGTTCGATGCATGAACACGTCTTAAAACACAAGATGTCTATTCGCACCTGTGGGTGTAAAGATGCCTGTCCCTACCAATTAAATATAAAGATCGTGTATCCAAAAAAGTCTGTCTTTTTACCATTTCCCAATTCTACAGCTCTCTATTTGACAATATTGAAAAAGCGGCTGTAGGAAGGAAGAGAGCATCTGAAATCTTTCCATCCCAAGCATTATAATAGGAGTAAGGTTTACGCTTTTTTATGTGGGGGGGGGGGGAGGTAGGAGTTAAGATCTTAACTCGCACTAAAAACCTTCCCTTATCTTGCTTTACGTAATGACCAAGAACTATCTTAACTAGCAAGTCTGACTGCATGCGTGCGTGCGTGCGTGCGTGCGTGCGTGTGCGTGTTGTGTGTGTGTGTGTGTTGGTGTGTGTGTTGTGTGTGTGCGTGCGAGAATGCGTATTCGTGACAGTTCCAAAACCATTCTGGTTCATGGAACAGCTGTGCCATTCAGGATGCAACACCCCAGAATAGGCCTGGTTGGATAATGACACAACCAGACCACATCAGACTCTTAGCTAAGGTCCCGTTTG
Source organism: Stramonita haemastoma (assembly GCA_030674155.1). Lineage (NCBI taxonomy): Eukaryota > Metazoa > Mollusca > Gastropoda > Neogastropoda > Muricidae > Stramonita > Stramonita haemastoma. The sequence goes on from CM060350.1 coordinate 2,797,247, forward strand.
TGAAGGCACCAAATTACTCCCTGCTCTCAAGATAACATTTCTTGGCAGCAGTTGTCAAGAAATTTACAAAAGCAGGGTTCCCCCCCCCCCCCAAGTCCTAATACAAATATCAATCATACTTTACGGCCTTGTTACTAAGTAGCTACTTCTAACTAAAAAGTTACTTACCAGTACTGCTCTTCTTCACAGTCTTTATACAAAAAAAGACAAAGGCAAAAACGTCAAGTTGATGTTCAAAATCCCACACATTTTGTTTTCCCAGCTGGTCAAAGGGTCCACACTGCATGCAGATGTCAGGCTGTTTGAAATGGTGCAGAAAAAGAAGAAGAAAGAAAAATCACATCAACTCACCTGACCTGCCTCCACAGACATGATTTGCACGTGTAGTGACGTGTCCCTAAATGTGTTTCCTGTCCCTAACTAGTGTAAGACCTTCAACCGCAAAAACCTGGTCTAAATATAACTGGACATTATTTCTAAGCTACCGAGCAATCGCTTTTTCTGTCAATGGGCTTGAAAAACCGATTCAAAATGATAGCCATAAAAGATATTACATAGAAAAAAGCTAAGTTGAGACAGCATGACTCAAAACGATTACAAGACTCCCTGACTTTCCCAGTACAATCTGTTGTTGTATTGATATGCACGCTCCCAAGGAGAATGCCAGATTCAGATTCCTTTGTTTAGCATGTGCAGTCTGTGTACTGGCAGCCCATCTGGTACAGGGAAGGAGAAGTTCATTAAGTTTCCACAGGAAGTTCCAGAACCCAGGGAGAAGGTTTTACCTCTCTTGAGCATGATCACTATAGGACCCTGACCACTTTACGACACAACACACACACACAGCAGCGTTCAGATTTCAGGTTTTGTTCAGCTAGTCACAAACGTTGTACCCTTTGGGTTGTAGGCTGCTTTCAAGAATGTATGAGTGCGTTTTGTTTGTTTTGTTTGTTTTGTTTTGTTTAATACTTGACTTCACTACTTGGTGATATAGACACCCCCCCATTCAAACCATCATCCCCTCTTCTCTCTCTCTCTCTCTCTCTCTCTCTCCTCTCTCTCTCTCTCTCTCTCTCTCTCTCTCTCTCTCTCTCTCTCTCTCTCCTCTCTCTCGGACGGATAGCCTAGTGGTCAGAACATTGCGCTGGCAATTTGACGACCCAGGTTCGAGTCCGGTCGAGGAGATTTTTCTCCTGGAGTTAACATCAGTGCCGACTCCACCTCCCCAAAAGTCCTTCGGATGAGACTTTAAACCGAGGCCCCGTGTGCGAACGCACGCAGAACACCTTGCGCACACGCCTTTTATTTTTCCCCACAGAAAGACTTAAAAGATAGCATTCTCTTCCACGCCGAAGTCGGATGCGCTGGGCCTGACTTGTCAGGCGCTTAACGGCAGCACAAACGTCAAAGCATTATTCTTTTTTATTCATATTACAGACAACAATAGATCAGTTGCTGTTTGAATAAAGAAGAAGAAGGAGAAGAAGAAGAAAAGAAGAAGGAGAAGAAAAGAAGAAGATGAGGAGGAAGAAGAAGAAGAAGATGAGGAAGAAGAGTCTTTGAAAATAGTTTCATTGTTAACATTCACATTTTATAACTAAGACTTTTTCACTTAAGTGTGTGTGTGTGTGTGTGTGTGTGTGTGTGTGTGTGTGTGTGTGTGTGTGTGTGTGTGTGTGTGTGTGTGTGTGTGCTGCGCGCGCGCGCGCGTGCGTGCGTGCGTGCAGGGCGGGGGGGAGGGGGGAAGTATCACCCTTAAAAAAAAAAAAATCACTATTTCAAATACCTGTACACTGTGCATAAGTTTATCATTTTGTACATACATCTACCTAGTTCCATCCCTAGTAATTTTTTCTTTCCCAAACCAACACAGCATTGGGATATATATCCAGACATATATCAGTTAGGTGTGAGTTACAACATGTCGGTTTGCATATCATAAATAAACTTTCCCAGTTTCATGTTATTATCAACCTGACAAAACAATTTTTGACTGTATGCGATACTAAGACATTTAACGGAGTTATTTCCCATGTGTAAATGATATCCCCTGATTATTGCGCTCGAAAGTGAGGATTTTGTTTATTTATTTAATTCTTTATATCGAGGATAATAAAATAAGCATTCATGTACTTTTTCTTACATCCAGTCCCCATGTGTATGCAGTTTTGTAAATCTTGTCATCTGTGCCCACCAGCACACAATGGCCTACTCTTACGAAAAGTGGAACAGGATTTAACATGTGCGCAAGATGTTCTGGGTATGTTCGCACACAGGGCCTCGGTTTATAGTCTCATCCGAAGGACTTTTGGGGAGCGTGGAGTCAGCACTGATGTTAACTCCAGGAGAAAAATCCCCTCAAACCGGAATCGAACCCTGGTTGTCAAATTGCGAGCTCAATGTTCTGACCACAAGGCTATCCGTCCCGTGTGGTGTGTGTGTGTGTGTGTGTGTGTGTGTGTGTGTGTGTGTGTGTGTGTGTGTGTGTGTGTGCGTGCGTGCGTGCGTGCGTGTGTGTAGAAGGGTGCATCTCTCTCTCTCTCTCTCCCCCTCTCTCTCTCACACACACACACACACACACACACACACACACACACACACACACACACACACACACACACACACACACACAGAGTCATATTCGTAAGGGGAAAAAAATCGTTTACTAAAAACAGCACCACACATTTACATTTTTTTTTCTTTTACCTCAGCACAAATCACAGGAAATTATGATATGGTACATGTAAACCAAAAAAAAAACAAAAAAAAAAAGCAAAAAAAAAAAAAGCAAATCAATAACTTCAAAATAACAACAAATAACCAACAACAACAAAAAAGAGAGAAAAAAAATTGCAAGGACATACTGGAAAAGGGACGAAGAAATTTTTTTTAAAAAACCAACAACAAAAATTCACATTACTCTCTGCTTAACCCTTCTCTGTGCCATGAAAGATGATATTTATAAACTTGTGCAATGGTCCAAAATGAAATTTAAAAAAAAAAAAAAAAAAAAAAAAAAAAACTTGCTGCTATGGTCACTAAATATTCTGAATTACAACAACAAAATCAAATACCCCCCCCCCCCCCCAAAAAAAAAAACACAAAAAAAAAAACCACCCACCCCTAACCCTAAAACCCTGTTGTTACTAAGAGACAATGACAACATACAACCCCCCCCCCCCCCCCTCCCAAAAACCCAACCCGTGATCAAAAATGTGAGAATAGACCATGGGTATAACTATAAAAAAATGCCAGGCCTCTACAGTATGCTAACTATTCTATCATGTGAGTCTTTCAATCACAGATATACACGTGCATGGAAATAATGATTTTCATCTAGGAAAGACATAAACAACAACAAAAAACCTATAAAAAAAACCCAACCCAAAACCCAAACAAATCGGCTCTTGTATAGAAAAGTTTAAACTTCACAACATGGTTGCAGTATAGGACTATTTCCAAAACAAAGCTTTCTTGACTCACAAAAAAAAAGCACCAAAAAAAAATGATGACCATTTTTTTTTTTCATTCAATCTGCGATAAATCATTTTCAAAATGACAGAGAAGATGCAACCGGTTACCTGCACTTGTTCTTCCTCCCTCACTATTTTCTCAAGATAACGATGAAAATTTGAAGGTAACTGGTAACACACAAAGACTTCTCTTTTACCTGATAGTATTCCTTGTGTTTTTTGGAAGAGTATGTTGAAATTTATAGAACTTTAGGAACAGATGGGGAGAGGTGGGGTATAATCAACATTTGGATTCCTCTGTTGTTGTTGTTTTTTTCACAGGTCAAATAAACTTGGGGAGTGGTCATGAAAAAAAGAAACTGCTGAAATATTTTGGGGGGGAATTAGTTTTCTGTGTGTGTGTGTGTGTGTGTGTGTGTGTTGTGTGTGTGTGTGTGTGTGTGTGTGTGGTGTGTGTTGTGTGTTGTGTGGTGTGTGCTGCATGCGTGCGTGCGCGTGCATGCGTGTGTACATGTGTGCATGTAAAGAAAATTCCTCATCTTTCAAAAAAACAACTGCCCCGTTTATTTCCAATAAACATCCCACACACTTTAAATTTCCTTTGAACCACACAGTATATCCTCTGAAGTCGGAGTATGGCTGCCTGTATTATAGTGACGTCCTTGAACATAGCCATGCATGCAAACTTCTCATCCAGTGTGTAATTTCAAATCTCACAGTGATTCCCAGGTGGGATGGTTGAGTGAGTGAGTGAGTCAAAGTCAAAGTCAAACTTTTATTTCCAGATGGTACATTGAGTAAGCAGTGCAACTTTTTCTTTTTCATGAGTCAAGAGTATGTGCACATTCTG
>CM060350.1:2806569-2809882 GCA_030674155.1 Stramonita haemastoma
CGTAAGTATATAATGCTGAAATAAAAAAAAAATATATATGTATGTATACATACATGACTAATGCAAGACTTTGCTGTCACAAACATGCACGCACGCAAGCACACATGCACGCACATACGACACGCACATGCACACGACACACACACATACACAGTCACACTAATGCAGAATTTGGATGTCTCCACACACACACCACACACACCACACACACACACACACACACACACACACACACACACACACACACACACCACACACACCACTACCCCAACCCCCCACCCCAAAAATACAAAACCAACCAAACCAAAAACAAAACTGAAAAAAAACAAAACAAAAAAACCACCAAAAAAACAACTGACTGCACAAAACAACCCCAACAGAAAAAGAAAGAAACACCCCCCACCCCCCCCCCACCACCAACAAATTATCCAAAAAAAAAAACTTGCTAAACAATCACAAAAATAATAACAATTAAAGCTCCACATTTTTTTTTTTATATATTAACAGAACACAGTCACTTACATGCTCATAAGAATATAAAATAATAGAACAAAATGTCTGTGTTTCAATGGCAAAAATACAACATAATACACTGTATGTCCACACAAAAATAACATTAAAAAAAAAAAAAAAAAAAAAAAAAACAGAGAGACTTTGAATATGTGACCCTTCCCTGTATAATGATATAATTGTACAAAAAGTCAACATTTCTTTCTTTCTTATTTATTTATTTTTATTTTTAGTTGGTGTTTTTTGTTGTTGTTTTTTTTTTCTCGTTTAATTAACATGTTATCAATCTACAATAAGGGAGGTTTTTTTGGTGTTTTTTTTTTTTTAAAAAGCTGTTTAATAATTTGTTTTTAAAAAAACAAAAAAAACACACATTGAAACTCAGACAATGCTATAAAAAAAGTTATCACAAACTGAAATGGAAATTTGACCAATTTTTACATCGTGACAGGTAGTAAGTAAACACGTTTTCGCATCAAAAAGCAAAACAAAATAACACCTTGATACTTCACAACAAGGTAGGGGAGGGGAAAAAAAAAAAAAAAAAAAAAAAAAAAGCCAACAGTTTATATAATCAATCAAAATTGACAACCTGACCGAACCCCCACCCACCCAAAACCCCCCCTTCCCAGCAGAAACATGGATCACAGATCATCAGATACAAAATGCAGTTCAAATCATAATGCACGATCACATATGATGATGATGCAAAGACAAAAAAAAAAAACAAAAAAAAAACCCCAACAACAACAACAACACACAACAAAAAAAAAACCCACCCCAAAACAGACAATCACAAAATCCACATCATACTGATAATCATGATAATCCTATTCAACGAATGAGGCACAGAGATGGTGGGTGTAAGCACACTCCTAAAAAAGTAAGCACTCCTGAGGCGAGCATTCAAAAAAAAAAAAACACACTACTACATACAGCAGAACAACAAGAAGAAAATAGGAGAAGGAGGAGGCGGGGGGGAAGGGAGGGGGGTAGGGGGAGGAAGGTAGAAGAAAAATCGGGGGGGGGGGGGGGGGGGGGGGGGCCCAGCTTTCAACTCCTCCTCTCAGGAGCTAATTAATTATCCCCTCCCCTCCCCTCCCCTCCCCTCCCAGCCTAGCCCAGCTGGTGCTATTTATTTATAGCAGGAGCTGACCACACTTGGACTAGGTAAAAAGGGAGGAGCGCGCTAAATTTTAGCACTCTCGACTTAGGCCCTACTTACTGAGTGATGTTGGATTTGTGCTGCACTGTGGGGGGGGGGGGGGGGGGGGGGGGGGGGGGGGGGGGGGGGGGGTGCTCACATAGACTCATAAATATATATTTATATATGAGTATTTACATACATACATATATAAATTATATCCATTCCATGCAAACTGGTAGTATCGTATTTCAACACCATCCTTCCCCCCCCCCCCCCCAAAAAAAAATAATAATAAACCCCCACGAAAATGTAACCACCTTAATTAATTATAGGAAAAAAAAAAAAAAAAAAAAAAAAAAAACCGTGTCGCATACACAAAAAAACTTGCACCAACGAGTTGAACCTTGGAGTGCTAACCAAAACGAACCAAAAAAAAAAAAAAAAAGGTTCACACAACACACACAAAAAGAAAACTATCCGATACTATCAAAAACACCAAAAAAAGCCTTGACCACCACCAAACCACACCACAACCACTGTAATACTCTCTCCATACATTTAACAACCAAAAGTCTTGGACACACAGTCTGGCCTATGTTCGTTCATCCAGGGCTACACCATGCAGACAAGCCCAGACCACACCACACCAGAGTAGGCCAGGTCCTGTGAGAGAGAAAATGGGATCTACACAGCACACAACACTAGCTAACTACAGCAGAAGAGGAGAGAAGAGAGAGGGGCGAAGAGGGGAGAGGGGAGGGGAGAGAGTGGAGGGAAAGTAAAGGGAAAAGGGGGGAAAAAAGGGGTGGAGAAAGAAAAAGGGGGAGGGGAGGAGGGGAGAAAGAGGGAGGGGGGGAGGGGAGAAAAGGAAAAAGAAGGGGAGAAAAATGGGGAGAAAGAAAAAGGAGGAGGGAGAGAGGGGGAGAAAGAGGGAGGGGAGAAAAGGGGGGGGAAAAAGAGGGGGGGGAGGGGAAAAGAAAGGGGGGGGAAAAAAGGAGAAGGGAAAAGAGGGGGGAAAAGGGGAGAGGGGAGGGGGGAAAGAGGGGAAAAGAGGGGGGAAAGGGGAGGGGGGGGGGAAAGAGGGAGGGCAGGCGGGGGAAGGGGGAAAAGGGGGAGGGGGGGGAAAGAAAAAGGGGAATTTTTGGGTTGGGGTGAAAGGGGGGTTCGTTCCCTCCTTTTTGGTTTTTTCCCCTGGGTTTTTTTTCCCCTCTTTTTTTTTCCCCTTTTCCCCCGTCCATTCCTTCTTTTTTAACCTTTTCTTGGTTCTTTTTTTTTTTTTCCTTTTTCCTCTTCGCCCCTTTTTTTTTTTTCCCCCCCTTTCCCCCTTTTTTTCTCTCCCCCTTTTTTCCTCTTTCCCTCCCTCTTTGGCCCTTCTCCCTTTTTCTCTCTCTCTTTTCTCTCTCTCCCCTCCCCCCGCTCTTTTCCCCTCTTTTCCTTTTCCCTCTTCTCTTCCCTCTTTTTTTTTTCCCTTTTCCCCTTTTTCTCATTTTGGGCCTTCTTTTCTCTCCCTCCCTTTTCTCTTTCCCCTCCCTTCCCTTTTTCCCCTCCCCTCTACTCTTTTTCTTTTCTTCTTTCTTTTTTCCCCTTTTTTTTTTTCCCCCTCTTTCCCCTCTTTCCCCCCCTTTCTCGTTTTTTCTTCCCCTCTTTTTTTCTCTC
>CM060350.1:2814982-2827482 GCA_030674155.1 Stramonita haemastoma
TGCGAGCGAGCGAGAGTGCATGTGCAGAGCTGTGTGTGTGTGTGTGCATGCGGGGACTGGATGTAAAAAAAAAAAGCATATGATTGCTTATTCCATTATCCTTGATATAAAAGAATAAATAATAAAAGTCTCACAGCGTCTGAATCACACAGGAGGCTTACGAATCGCTTAGCCGTGAGCACAGCCGAGGGGCCCTGCACTGCTGCTGGGTCACTTAGTGGTGTTCAGGGGTGCCTTTCTGAGCTAACACACACAGCCTGACACTACCACCGAGGAAGGATATGGCCTAGTGGTCAGAACATTGCCATTGCAATTTGGACGATCCGTTGATCACGATCGGTTCGACTCCCGTTCAGGAGATTTTTTTCCTCTGGAGTTAACATCAGTGCGACTCCACTCTCCGCAAAAGTCCTTTCGATGAGACATGTAAATGAGGCACCCCGTGTGTGCAGTGAACGCATGCAGAACATCTTGTGTACACGTTTAAATCCTGTTCCGCTTTTGTAAGAGTAGGCCATGTGTGCGTGCCTGGTGGGAACGGATGACATTGACAAAACTGTATACACACATGGGACTGGATGTAAAAAAAAAGCATATCGAATGCTTATTCCATTATCTTGATATAAAAGAATTAAAAATTTAAAAAAAAATAAAAAATTTTTAAAATACGATCCATGTTAGGACCGCTGTGGGGCCACCAGCCAGAAGGGCCCTGCACTGCTTGCTGGGTCACTTTGGGGTATTTCAGTTGTGCCTGTTCTAATACTAACAGATAACCCTATTGGGGCCCCCCCCACCAGCCCCCCCCCCGAGTGCCCCTAGATAGTATTGCTGGTGTCGGATTTGATGTTGTTTGATTTATTCTTTTATTGAGGTAAGGAATAAGCATTTTACTTTATTTAATCCATGTGGTAGCAGTTTTGTAGTGTTGTTGTGAGCCAGCCTGAGTGAGTCACCCAGTACCTGGGTTCATCATCTCCTCCTTCCCCTAATCCCACAGCCTTGCACTGTTGGGGCGGGGGGGGGGGGGCACCACTGAATATTTTGCAACCAGCTTCCTCCTCCACTCCTCGCCGTTTAATATGTTGTTTTTTTTTTGTTTTTTAAAGCTTTCCGTAGCAAGTCTAGAACATTCCACTAAAGGCCAGTTCATGACAATGAAGCACCAATATATAAAGTACAACACCCCCCCCCCCCCCCAAAAAAAAAAAACAAAAAAACCCAAACAAATCCAATCAGACCCCCAAAAAAAAGAAAAAAAAAAAGCAGGAAAAAAGAAAATTCGAAAATGGATCATATACATACAAAAGTAGTCAAGTTTCTATCAGTCATCTTGAACGCATCAATGTGACGCTCCACCACATAATGAGTCGCAGTTTGCACCAGTCGGAGGTCAATTTTTTTTTTTTAGTTATTGGCTTGTTATTTATCTCTCAGAAAAAAAAAAAAGGCTATTCAATAATACCACTAATAAAAAAAAAAATATTAATAAAACCAGATTGAAAATTGGACACTTCTAAAAAATAAAGCTATTAATTTACAAATTGAAAGGATACGATTGCCAAAAAAAAAGTGACACAAAAACGAGAAATGGACAAGTTTAGCGTCATGATAGGCGGTCGAATTAAGGGCTTGGGTATTTTTTAAACGCCTAATTTCAAAGCAAAAGAAAACAAAATTAGCCTTGATACTTCAGTACAAGATAGAAGAATGGCTTAGTTTTATAATCAATCAGAATCTCAAATCCAAACACACTGACCCCCACCATGCCAAAAATGGCTCCTAGCAGAAAAGTGGTTCAGGTCAAAGGATTCATTTTCTTTTATTTATTCATTTTTTTTTTTTTTTTTTTTTTTTTGATTGGTGGTCAAGAGGTAACGCGAATGCAAGTCTCAAAGTGAAAAATCCGGGTCAGAGTGTGCGGTGGTTTGAATCCACATGGGCCCCAAATCTTTTGCCCCCATCCATGAGTGGTGGTCTGGGTGCTAGTCTTTCAGATGAGACGATAAACCGAGGTCCCGTGTGCTACACATCGTATTCAGCGCAGGGAAAAAGAACCCATGGCAACAACAAGAGGGTTGTCCCTGGCAGCAAAATTCTGTTGAAAAAAAAAGCCACTCTGAAAGGAAAACATATACAGTTGCAGACAGGAAAAACAAATAAAAATGGGTGGCACTGCTTTTGTGGCGACGCACTCTCCCCAGGGAGAGAGAGAGAGAGAGCAGCCCGAGAATTTCGCGCAGAGACATCTGCTGTTTATTTTTTTTTTTTCTTATTCTTTTATATCGAGGATAATGGAATAAGCAACTCCATTTTCTTTTTCATCGTCCACCGGATGTATTGCAGTCTTTAACTGTCGAAAGTAGTGCTGTTCACTCAGGGTGAAATCACACCTGGAACGGAGTCGAATGGGGTCTATCAATTCGAAGCGCAATGTTTGACACTGGTATCTAGAGATGTTGCTGTGGTTCAGAACAGGCGCTCATTTACCGTTCAGTCCGGTAAGATTTTGTCTGGAGAGGACGATCAGCATGATGAAATCCAAAAAATCCCCTAACGACGGGGAGGATTAAGAGCAACTCGGTCTTAAATTTCCGATGGCAAATGATCTACACAACTGATCTATCATTGTCCCTGAGAGCATAACAGTGACATAAAGTGCTTATAAAGCGACTCATTTTTTGGTGGAGCCAGCGTCACAATTTTTGTCTGGCAAAAACATAGCATGCAGCAGGCAAGCCAGAAAAAAAAAAACCACACACACACAAAAACTCTCGCACACTGAAGCGGCTGGGATTGCAGGTTGACAAGTCACAAACAAACAAAACGGAATTAAAAATATCACTCCAACGCAAACCAGTCACCTGTAAGAATCGGATCTGTGAACAAAGCCATGATGACACCCAATACTCTCTCCAGTTCAAACAAACAAAAAATCACCCACCAAAAAAAAAACCCCACTCTCCAGTTCAAACAAACAAAAAACACCCACCAAAAAAAAAACACCCACTCTCCAGTTCAAACAAACAAAAAAATCACCCACCGAAAAAAAACAAACCCCACTCTCCAGTTCAAACAACAAAAAAATCACCCACCAAAAAAAAAAAAACCCCACTCTCCAGTTCAAACAAACAAAAAATCACCCCCAAAAAAAACAAACCCCACTCTCCAGTTCAAACAAAAAAAATCACCACCAAAAACAAACCCACTCTCCAGTTCAAACACACAAAAAACACCCACCAAAAAAAAAAAAACCCCACTCTCCATGTTCAAACAACACAAAAAATCACCCACCGAAAAAAACAAACCCTACTCTCCAGTTCAACAACAAAATCACCGAAAAAATACAACCCATCCAGTTCAAACAAATAAGAATCACCCTGAAAAAACAAGACCCCACTCTCCAGTTCAAATCAAACAAAAAATGCCCAGCCAAAAAGCAAATCCCACTCTCCAGTTCAACACAAACAAAAATGTCACCACCCTAAAAATAGACAACCCCACTCTCCAGTTCAACAAACAAAATATCACCACCTGAAAAAACAAGCCCACTCTTCGTTCAACAACAAATAACACCCGACAAAGAACAAACGCCACTCTCCATTTTCAAATCAACAAAGTCACCCACCGACTATATGCACCCCACTCTCCTGTTTCAAACAACAAATATGTACCATCCGAAAAATTCAAACCCTCTCCTTTCAACACCTAAAAATCACCACAGTCGAAGACCAAACAGCCCACTCTCCTCTTTTGTCACACATCATCAAATGTGGTCAAATACGCTAAATTTGGCATGCCCTCTCCTTTTTACCTAGTCTCAAGTGTGGTCAGTTCCTGCTGTATTTGGCATGCCCTCTCCTTTTTCCTAGTCTCAAGTGTGGTCAGTTCCTGCTATATTTGGCATGCCCTCTCCTTTTTCCCTAGTCTCAAGTGTGGTCAGTTCCTGCTATATTTGGCATGCCCTCTCCTTTTTCCTAGTCTCAAGTGTGGTCAGTTCCTGCTTATTTGGCATGCCCTCTCCTTTTTACCTAGTCTCAAGTGTGGTCAGTTCCTGCTAATTGGCATGCCCTCTCCTTTTTACCTAGTCTCAAGTGTGGTCAGTTCCTGCTATATTTGGCATGCCTCTCCTTTTTACCTAGTCTCAAGTGTGGTCAGTTCCTGCTAAATTTGGCATGCCTCTCCTTTTTCCTAGTCTCAAGTGTGGTCAGTTCCTGCTATATTTGGCATGCCAATCTCCTTTTTACCTAGTCTCAAGTGTGGTCAGTTCCTGCTATATTTGGCATGCCAATTTCCTTTTTACCTAGTCTCAAGTGTGGTCAGTTCCTGCTATATTTGGCATGCCAATCCTTTTTCCCTAGTCTCAAGTGTGGTCAGTTCCTGCTATGAATGCGCAGCTTGGCCCCACCAGGTGGGCTGGCTGGGATGGATGGATTAATTAGCCGCTGAGAGGAGCTGAAAAAGGGGGAAACTGACTGACAGCTGTGCTATGTCACCCAACTCTTTTAGTCTTGACAAGATTGCACCCTTAGCTATCCATTGCCTACCTGCCTGCCCTCTTTAAGGGTCAGGGAAAGTAAAGCAGCGAGGGAGGGAGGGAGGGAGGGAGAGGAGATGGGCGCCACCAGCCCTCAACATGCTGGCCCCCTAGAGAAGCTGAGGTCTCTAGACTTGACGCCTCGATCTCTGATGACCACAAAGGTGATGGGACACCTTTACCTTTTTTAAATGTTTTTTTTTATTGATTTTGACAGATTGAGACCCCCATGACTATATCATGGACCTCTGTGGCATCATTTGGTGTTTTTTCTTCTTCCTATTCTTCTTCTTTACTATTATTTTCTTTTCTTTGTGTGTCGATGACTCAGAGTGTGTGTGAGAGTGAGAGTGTGCGTGTGTTGTGTGTGTGTGTGTGTGTGTGTGTGTGTGTGTGTGTGTGTGTGTGTGTGTGGTGTGTGGTGTTGTATGCATGCGTGTGAGCGTGCATGCGTGTCTGTGTGTGAGTGCATACATGTGTGTGTGTCTGTGCATACATATGTGTATGCGTGTGAGTGCATTTTATTTATTTATTTTATCGTATTTTTTTTTTATATCGAGGATAATGGAATAAGCACTCTTGTGCTTTTATACATCCAGCCCCCGTGTGTATGCAGTTTTGTTAATCTTGTCATCTGTTCCCACCAGCACACGATGGCCTACTCTTACAAAAAGCATACATGTGTGTATGTGTGTGTGTGCCTGTATGCGCGCATGCGCGTGCACGCATGTGTGCATGCATTTGCGCATGCATGCACGTGTGTGCGTGCATGCATGCTATGCGTGCATGTGTGAGTGAGACACTGACCTTAGGACTAGACCTCTCTGGACCCCGGCGTTCAGAATCTTGTCCTTCAGGTGAAACACATCATCCTGCAACAATCCCACTTCCATTTGTCACTTTCCCCCATTTTTTCTTTGCTTTTTTCCTCTCAGAGAGACAGAGAGAGAGGGAGGAGGGGGGAGGGAGGGAGAGAGGGAGAGAGAGGGAGAGAGAGGGAGGGGAGAGAGAGAGAGAGAGAGAGGAGAGAGAGAGAGAGAGAGAGAGAGAGAGAGAGAGAGAGAGAGAGAGAGAAGAAGACAGAAGACAGAAGACAGAAGACAGAAGACAGACAGAAAACAGACAGACAGAGACAGACAGAGAGAATGAATGAATAATGAATGAATGAATGAATGAATGAATGAATGAATGAATGAATGAATGAATGAATGAATGAATGAATGAATGAATGAATGAATGAACGAATGAATATAATCTTTATTTTTCAAGGGTTACAGAGTAAGCATTACATACTTCTTTTCATCCGGCCCTTGCCCTGATCAGGGAATAAAGCTAAGAAACCCCTCCCTACCCCTACATACCAGCATCTCCAAGAGAGATACACCCATACACTGTCCATACACCCATCCATATATCCGTCCAATGTATATCCATACATACATACATACATACATACATATACATGGACATATGTATGGATGTAAGGACGAATGTATGGATGTACGTATGGATGTATGAACGGATGTATAGACGGATGCCAAGACAACTGACCCTCAGTTTGGAGATGTCCACAGAGAGAGAGAGAGAGAGAGAGAGAGAGAGAGAGAGAGAGAGAGAGAGAGAGAGAGAGAGAGAGAGAGAGAGAGAGAGAGAGAGACACACACACACACACACACACACACACACACACACACACACACACACACACACACACACACACACACACACACACCACACACACACACAAACGCACTTGAAATGAGACGAGACTATGGATGGATGTATGGATGACGTATGGACCGATGTATGTATTAGGACAGATGTATGTATGGAGGATGTATATGGATAGATTTAGGATGGATGGATGGATGGATGGATGGATGGATGGATGGATGGATGGATGTTGTATGTGTATGTATGTATGTATGTATGTATGTATGTATGTATGTATGTATGTATGTATGTATGTATGCACGTATGGATGTATGAATGTATGTATGGATGTATGCATGGACAGACGTATGTATGGACAGATGTATGGATGTACGTATGGACAGATGTATGTATGAACGTATGGATGGATGTATGTATGTAAGTATGGATGTAGGTATGGATGGATGTATGGATGAACGTATGGGCGAATGTATGGATGTACATATGGATTGATGTACGTATGGATGTATGTATGTATGTACGTATGGACAGATGTACGTACGGACGGACGGACGGATGGATGTATAAGCGCTTTGATTTGTTTTCACAAAATATAGCGCTATACATAAATTCCACGCATTATCATTATCATGTATGTACGAACGAATGTATGAACACACATAAGGACAGATGCCACAGACACAACTGACCCTCAGCTTGGAGATGTCCACTCTCTCCTCAAAGATGTAGGCAGCGTCGGCCCCTGCCGCCAGACCGCTCATGGTGGCCAGGTAACCGCAGTAGCCTCCCATGGTCTCCACCACAACACGCGGCGCTTCGTCCCTGTGGCCGACTGCTTGATGCGGTCGCATATCTGCCTCACACAAGATTTTTTTTTTTAATTTATTAAAAAAAAAAAAAAAAAATTTTTAAGAAAAAAGGTCAGAGGTCGGGTTGGTAGGTGGGTGACTTACTCACTCACTCAGTCTAGGGGGACGGGATAGCCTAGTGGTCTGAACAGTGCGCTCAGCAAATTTGACGACCCAGGTTCGATTCCCGAGCGCGCACGCATGCTCACAGACTCAAACGTCGTACGCGCATGCACGCGCGCGTGCACGCACGCACACATACACACACACTCACTCACTCACTCATTTACTCTTCTCTCTCTCTCTCTCTTCTCTCTCTCTCCTCTCTCTCACAACACACACACACACACACACACACACACACACACACACACACACACACACACACACACACAATCACTTTACACACTCACACACACGTATGCATGCTCACAGACTCAAACACATACGCGCATGCACGCGCGCGCACGCACGCACACACACACACACACACACACACACACACACACACACACACACACACACACACACACACACACACTCTCTCTCTCTCACTCTCTCTTACAAACACACACACACACACACACACACACACACACACACACACACACACACACACACAACACACACACACGTCTGAAATCACTATTTTTTTGAATGACGTTAATCTGAAGAACTAAAAGGAAAAGAAATTAAAAAATTAAAAAAAACACCAAAAATACCACCCCAAAAAAAAAACCGCGTGGGGGGGGGGGGGGGGGGTAAATTAACATCGCTGATTTCAATGAGGGTGGTCAGTCACTGTATGCTACACACTTACCATCATCAAAACAAAGAAATAAAAAAAAACAACCCAAAAAACCCCCAAGAAAAAATGCATGAGTGGAGTAGAGAGTCTGTGTGTGTGTGTGTGTGCCGGGGGGAGAGAGGTCTCACATCGCTGATCTCGTTGAGGGCGGTGTCGGCTCCCAGAGAGAAGTTGGTGCCGGGGACGTTGTTGCTGATGGTGCAGGGCACCACACAGATGGGGATGCAGAAGGCCGGGTACTGGCTGCGAGCTGAGCACAGCTGGTGAGCGCTGTGGAAAGCCTGCAACACACAGCAGAGTGGAGTGTAGGGTAGAGTGGAGTGGAGTGGAGTAGGGTGGGGTGGGGTGTGGTGTGGGGTGGTGGGGTGGTGGTGGTGGTGTGGTGGGGGGTGGTGTAGGGTGGTGGTGGGGTGGTGGTGTGGTGTGGTGGGGAGGGGAGGGGTGTGGGGTGGTGGGTGTGGTGTGGTGGTGGTATGGGGTGGGGTGGGGTGTGGTACAGTATGGTACAGTATGGTACAGTATGGTATGGTATGGTATGGTATGGTATGGTATGGTATGGTATGGTATGGTATGGTATGATACTGGTTGGTCTGGAATGGTCTAGTCGAGTGCAGTAAAACAGTTGTAGAGTAGATGTTTTGTAGTGTTTTGATTCACATGTTTTGTTTTGACCATTTTGTTTTGCCTGGTTTGTTTTGTTTTGCCTGGTTTGTTTTGCCTGGTTTGTTTTGCCTGGTTTGTTTTGCCTGGTTTGTTTTGCCTGGTTTGTTTTGCCTGGTTTGCTTTGCCAGGTTTGTTTTGCCTGGTTTGTTTTGCCTGGTTTCTGGTTTTGTTTTGCCTGGTTTGTTTTTGCCTGGTTTGTTTTGCCAGGTTTGTTTTGCCTGGCTTTGTTTTGCCTGGTTTGTTTTGCCTGGTTTGTTTTGCCTGGTTTGTTTTGCCTGGTTTGTTTTGCCTGGTTTGTTTTGCCTGGTTTGTTTTGCTTTGTCTGTTTTGTTTTGCCTGTTTGTTTTGCTTTGTGCCTGTTTGTTTTGCCTGGTTTGTTTTGCTTTGTGTTTGTTTTGCCCTGGTTTTTGGTTTGTTTTGCCTGTTGTTTGTTTGTTTTGCCGTTGTTGTTTGTTTTGCCTGGTTTGTTTTGCCTGGTTTGTTTGTGTTGTTTTGAGTGTTTTGTTTTGCCTGGTTTGTTTTGCCTGGTTTTTGTTTTGCCAGTGTTTGTTTTGCCTGGTTTGTTTTGCCAGGTTTGTTTTGCCTGGTTTGTTTTGCCAGGTTTGTTTTGCCAGGTTTGTTTTGTTTTGCCTGCTTTGTTTTGTCTGTTTTGTTTTGCTTGTTTTGTTTTGCCCGTTTTGTTTTTGCCAGTTATGTTTCGCCTGTTTTGTTTTGCCACTTTTGCTTTGCTTGTTTTCTTTTACCTGGTTTGTTTTGCCTGTTTTGCCAGTTTGTTTTGCCAGTTTTGCCTGCTTTGTTTTGCCAGTTTTGCCTGCTTTGTTTTGCCATGTTTGGCCTGTCTTTGTTTTGCCAGTTTGATTTTGCCATTTTGCCCTTTGATTTGCCAGTTTTGCCTGTTTGTTTTGCCAGTTTTGCCATTGATTTGCCAGTTTTGCCAATTTGATTTGCCAGTTTTTGTTTCCTGCTTTGTTTTGCCAGTTTTGCCTGCTTTGTTTGCCAGTTTTGTTTGCCAGTTTTGCCCTGCTTTGTTTTTGCCATTTGTTTTTTTTGCCAGTTTTGCCTGCTTTGTTTTGCCAGTTTTGCCGTTTGTTTTGCCAGTTTTGCCTGCTTTGTTTTGCCAGTTTTGCCAGTTTTGTTTTGCCAGTTTTGCCTGCTTTGTTTTGCCAGTTTTGCCTGCTTTGTTTTGCCAGCTTTGTCTGCTTTGTTTTGCCAGTTTTGCCTGCTTTGTTTTGCCAGTTTTGCCTGCTTTGTTTTGCCAGTTTTGCCAGTTTGATTTGCCAGTTTTGCCTGTTTTGTTTCGCCAGTTTTGTTTTGCCCGTTTTCTTTCCCTTTTTCTTGGGGACTTTTTCTCTGGCGGTGGGGCACTGACCTCAAATCCTCCCACAATCAGCAGACCGTCCACCGCGGAACTCGTGCATTTTCTCCGCGATGCGGCCAAGGCCTACGTCCGACGCCAGCTGCCTGCAACAACCACATTTGTATTTGTGACGCTTCACCACATAACGAGTCGCATGCACCAGAGAGGTCAATTTTCAGTTAGTGGCATGTTCTTCATTTGCAATTTTGTGGTGGAGCGTCACGTTTCATCCCACACATCAACAAGCGCTTTAAAAAATATTTTTTTTTTTTTTTATCTCTTAGTGTCCTGAACCACTCGAAAGTGCGGTAACGTCGTGGTCCTGAACCACTTGAAAGTGCAGTATCATCATGCCATACTTTTTTTAAGCTGAGTATGGCCAAAGGAAACCTTTTTCTTTTCTCTGTCCATGCACACTAGACACCTTGGAGAATGTTTATCATCTGCCATACTTTTTTTTAAGCTGAGTATGGCCAAGGAAACCTTTTCTCTTCTCTGTCCATGCACACTAAGACACCTTGGAGAATGTTTTTGTTGTTTTTAGTATGCAGTGTTTTCATGCACAGAATACATGGAAACTCCACTCACACAATTGTGTTTAATCGTGTTGTTTACAGAGATACATAATATGACAAAACAAGCAAACAGCTTTTGACACATGATACAACAGAAAGAAAAATAATGCACATATGTAACATCATTTGCCACACTGTTCTCAAATTTCATGCAGTTCTGATTTACGGTTTGAGAGATATTAAATTTTAAACATACCCACCCATTTCAGCTCATTCTGGCCAAATCCTTCCATGACCAGGAAGTTGATTGTGTCAGTTCACTATATGAGAGTTTTGTCACAGCAGTTTTCTATGCGTGAAATTCGGGCTGCTCTCTCTCCCTGGGGAGAGCGTGTCGCCACAAGTGCAGCGCCTACCCATTGTTGTAGTAGTAGGCACCCATCAGTCTTGGAAGACCATGGAGTTGCGCTCTAGTCTTTAGAGCGCAAAGCCTGGGTAAGTAAGTATAGAGGGCAAACTGTTCCCATGCAGCAGACCCCTCCCCCCCTCCACGCCACTGGAATGATCCACTGGAAAGGTAATGACCAATACGAATGTTCCAGTACCGTCACAGGAGCCACTAGAACATTGCCATATACAGCCCTGAGCTGCCCTGGGGACTCCCAACTCCCCGATTTTTCCTCAGGGATGGTGTCTAAACACGACACGTGTGCATACTGGGTTTAAAAAAAAAAAAAAATTATCATCCGCTCCTACCGGCACACGATGGTCTGCTCTTCCGAAAGGTGGAACAGGGTTTTAACATGTGCACAAGATGTTCTGCATGTATTCGCACATGGGGCCTTGGTTTACAGTCTCATCCGGGACAAGATACAATGCTGTATAATGATACTATCATTATCATGAAGCGCTTTGATTTCTGTACTTGACAAGATTCAGCGCTTTCACAGCTGTCAGAATCCCCCACTTTCAGCTCCTCTCAGCTGCTAATTATCCCCTCCCGTCCCAGCCCAGCAGGTGCTAATTATAGCAGGAGCTGACCACACATGGACTAGGTAAAAAGGAAGGAGCGCGCTAAATTTAGCACTCTTGACCAGACCTTACTGAGTGATGTTGGATTTGTGCACTGTGCTTTATAAAACCCACATATTACTATTATTATATTTTTTTTTTTTTATCATTATTATTATTATTATTATTATTATTATTATTATTATTATATTAGAGAGTGGATGTCAACGGAGGCTGTTGGCAAGATAGGGACATGTGCTTTCCGCCACAAAACTACAGCCATAATCCAGAATCGCCCTCGATGGACTCCAGACGGTCTACGAAGAAAAGAGAAGGGCCGCCCGAAGAAACTTGGAGGGAAACAATAAGAGAGGAATAAGAAAAAGGGTTGGAATGGGTGCCGTCTGGAGCGTATTTCACCGCCGGACACCAATCACGCGGACTCTAGTTGAGCCTTAAGTGCAATACTACACAAATAATATAGATAATATTATATCACAAGAGGGGTACAGGGGCATGCCACTCACTTCTTGGTGCCCAGCAGGGAGCCCCCGATGCCCCCCCACCCTTGCACCTGGGTCCAGCCGATGGGCTTCACCTGGTGACAAAACAAACCAGCAAATCATCCATCCATCCATCCATCGGTCATTCTTCAACTCTTTTCTCTTTTTTTTTTTTTTTTTTCCTTTTTTTTTTTATTTCGAGGGATCATGGAATTATATATTAAGCACTCATGTGCTTCTTTTTTTTTTTTTTTTTTTTTTTTTTTTTGTCTTCTACGTCCCAGTTTTCCCCGGTGTGTAGGCAGTTTTTGTGAATCTTACATAACATACATACATACATACAACATACATACATACATACATACAACACACACAACACACACACACCACACACTCTCTCTCTCTCTCTCTCTCCCCTCCCACTCCCCCCCAAACATACCACACACACACCTCTCCTACCCCCCCCCCCTTATCCCTCCTCCCCCCACACCCACTCACCCATACTCCCCACCCTTACCCACCCCCCCCTTCACCCCCCCCCCCTTCCACCCCCCACCCCCCCACCACACACACACCCTACACAC
>CM060350.1:2837482-2844982 GCA_030674155.1 Stramonita haemastoma
CAGACAAAGAGAAAAGAGAAGGAAAGAGAAATCACAGGGGAAAAAAAACAAAACGACAAAGCAAAAACAGCGACACGGAAAGAGCAAGGGCAAGATGATCATCAATCAACTACCAGCCAACAAGCATCAGCAATCAATTCCATTATCCTCGATATAAAAGGATTAAAAAATAATAATAATATAAAAAATAAACGTTAACTACACACAACAGCAGGCATGTGTGTGAACATTCACAGTCTTCTGACTGCAGAACAAGAGAATAATGAAGTGAACGAGAACTGTACACAACATGCATGAACATTCGCTGTCTGACTGCTATGAACAAGAGAATAATGAACAGTAACTGCACACAACAGTACATGAACATTCGCTGTCTGACTGTTATATCTCACAAGAGAATAATGAACAGTAACTGCACACAACAGTACATGAACATTCGCAGTCTGACTGTTATATCTCACAAGAGAATAATGAACAGAGACTGCACACAACAGTACATGAACATTCGCAGTCTGACTGCTATGAACAAGAGAATAATGAACAGTAACTGCACAACAACAGTACATGAACATTCGCAGTCTGACTGTTATATCTCACAAGAGAATAATGAACAGAGACTGCACACAACAGTACATGAACATTCGCTGTCTGACTGTTATATCTCACAAGAGAATAATGAACAGTAACTGCACACAACAGTACATGAACATTCGCTGTCTGACTGTTATATCTCACAAGAGAATAATGAACAGAGACTGCACACAACAGTACATGAACATTCGCTGTCTGACTGTTATATCTCACAAGAGAATAATGAACAGAGACTGCACACAACAGTACATGAACATTCGCAGTCTGACTGTTATATCACAAGAGAATAATGAACAGTAACTGCACACAACAGTACATGAACATTCGCAGTCTGACTGCTATGAACAAGAGAATAATGAACAGAGACTGCACACAACAGTACATGAACATTCGCTGTCTGACTGTTATATCTCACAAGAGAATAATGAACAGTAACTGCACACAACAGTACATGAACATTCGCTGTCTGACTGTTATATCCACAAGAGAATAATGAACAGAGACTGCACACAACAGTACATGAACATTCGCAGTCTGACTGTTAATCGACAAGAGAATAATGAACAGAGACTGCACACAACAGTACATAACATGAACATTCGCAGTCTGACTCTATGAAACAAGAGAATAATGAACAGTAACTGCACAAAACAGTACATGAACATTCGCAGTCTGATGCTATGAACAAGAGAATAATGAACAGTAGACTGCACAGAACAGTACAATTACTATGAACATTCGCAGTCTGACTATAAACAAAGAATAATGAACAGTAACTGCACAAAACAGTTACATGAACATTCGCAGTCTGATTGCACGAACAAAAATAATGAACCGTAACTGCACAGAACAGGCATTGTATGAACATTCGCAGTCTGACGGCATAACAAACTAATGAACAGTAACTGCACAAAACAGGCATTGTATGAACATTCGCAGTCTGACAGCAGGAACAAACTAATGAACAGTAACTGCACAGAACAGGCATGAACATTTGCAGTCACAGTCCGACCGCTTTGAACACAAAAGAGTCATTCTGAGGGCCAGCTGCCATGGCGCAGTGGTTAGCGTGGTGGTTTCTGGGCTGAAAGGGTCGAGGGTTCCAATCCAATAAGAGGGACAGGGATTTTTCGGACTTCTGACCCTGAGGATGCAACGTTAACTGTCAGAGGACGGCCGTCCGCTATAGCGGATCAGTGTAGAGCAACGGTTTTGGACGGCTGTTCGCTATAGCGGATTTGCCGTTTGCAGATTTTTCACATGGCGGCTGCATGATACTATGACTAGTGCAGCTAAACATAGCTTTGTGAGCCTGTCCAAGGTTGAATGCAGAACGTTGTTGGGGGGGGATTCCGTGTGTTCCGAACTCTATGTTCGCGGTTGCAGCGAGTAGCTGACACGGAGTACAAGATTCGGAGTATTTTGTTCATGCTAGTCAAAAGCTCAAATCTCAAAGTGCGAGCTTCAATCTTTCGATATGTTACTAGCCCCAGCATGTTATTCGTAAGTTGAGAAAATGAAATTTTCTTACTATGTGGTTTTTTTTTTTTTTTGTTTTGTTTTTTTTTTTTACTAACCATTACAAATGGGCCTCACCCCACCCAGGTGTAAAAGGGGTACCAACCTTGTGTTGGGGGGTTAACCCTGCAATAGACTGGAGTCCTATCCAGGGGGAAGTCTATGACTCTCAGTCGCTTAACGCCACAGAAACCGGGATAAGCACCGGCCTGATGAGTCTTAGGCTCGGGACAGACTTGAACTTTAACTATTACAAATGGGCCGTCTGTTGGGGGGGGGGGGGGGGGGGGGGGGAAGCAAGGGAGAGAACTGGCCGTCTGGAGTGAGGTTTTTAAACGAATCTGCTCTCCGTATGGCTAGAGAGCAGAGAGATGGAGAGGTGAGCGGCATGGGAACAGCAGGACAGGAAGGTCACAGATTGCGAGGCAGGAGGAAGGGAGAGAAGAAAAAAAGAAAGAAAGAAAGAAAGAAAGAAAGAAAGAAAGGAAAGAAAGAAAGAAAGAAAGAAAGAAGAAAGAAAGAAAGAAAAGAGGAGGAAGAGGAAGAGTCATTCATTGTGACTGCAAAAACGCAAACCAGCAGTCAAACACCCCCACCCCCACCCCTACCCCCCCTTCACCTGTCTGTGATCCTCGGCATTCCAAGAATGGGACATCGTACTTAGTTGTGACTGAGACCACAAAACAAAGCACAAAGGACTAAAAAAACAAACAAAAAAAGACAAACAAAAACACCCAACAACCCCAAAAAAAAAAAAAAAAACACAAGAAACAAAACAAACCAAGAAAAGACCCCCCCCAAAAAAAAAACCAAACAACCCCCCCCCCCCCCCCCCCCCTCCACAAAACAAAAAAGAAAAAAAACAAGAAACAAAACAAAGGAAGAAAAACAAAAACCCTAGAAACAAAAAACACGGAAAAAAAGGAAAAAAAAAAACAAAACAAAAAACAAGAACAAAAAACCTCTAAGAAAAACAAAAACAAAACAACCCCCCCCCCCCCTCCTACAAGAAACAAACAAAAACACACACACACACAAAAAGACAACATCTCTCCCTCCACCCCCCCCCCCCCCCCCAAAAACAAAAAACTGAACCACCATTCATTTAGCAATAAGGATAACGATTTATGAAAACATTGAGACCAAAATATATAACTTCAATGAGACCCAAAAATCATCCCCCCAAAAAAATCGACAAAAAAAAAAAAGACACTCAAAAAAGAAATGTAATTAAAAAAGCTACCATAACAATGATTGATGAAATGTTCAGACAAAATGCACATTACTACTAAGAAAAAAAAAAAAAAAATTTTAAAGCTAAGCATACTAGCCACCCTTAACAACCACTGATTGGTAACAAACCAGCCCCCCCTTACAAAACAATGGTAAAGGTAAAAAGGTAAAGGTGTCCCATAACCTAGGCGGTCATAGGGGAGCGAGGCATCAGAGACCTCAGCTTCTCTAGGGGCCAGCATATTGAGGGCAAAACATCTTGTGCACATGTTAAAACCTGTTCCACTTTTCAGAAGTGAAGGCCATAGCGTGTCGATGGGAACTCATGACAAAACTGCATACACATGGGGGACTGGATGTAAAAAAAAAAAAAGCACATCAAGCGCTGATTCCATCATCCTCGAAATAAAATAAATGAATGAATAATAAATTCAACATTCCTCTACCAGCTTCTCAAGACTTTGACAGAAAGCCTAATTCATGAACACAAAACTATAACACTGTAATTCACATAAAAATACCCAAACACTAGAGAAGAAAAAAAACAACAACAAAAACCAACCCAAACCCCCAAAACTGTACAACCAAAAACACACACCAAAAAAATAAAAATAAAATTCCAAAGCATAAAAAACTAAAACCATTTTTACTCCATGATCTACAGAGCTACAGCTGGTAACTATTCCTTGCTACGCGACGATTCTACATCACGAAATTTCTCTCTTTTTTTGCGTGTTCTTTTTCCTCTCTTTCCTCATTGCAATAATCATCACTAAAGTGCCTCATCTCACTAAGTCTCTGGTTATGTAGGATCTCAAACACAGTGATGCACATTTCTGCCAGTGTCCCAACAAATGTCCCATTCACTAAACAAATGTCCAGTAAACTAAACTAATATCCCATAAACTAATGTCCCGTAAACTAAACTTAATGTCCCATAAACTAAACTAATGTCCCATAAACTAAACTAATGTCCCATAAACTAATGTCCCATACACTAAACTAATGTCCCGTAAACTAAACTAATGTCCCATTCACTAAACTAATGTCCCATACACTAAACTAATGTCCCACAAACTAAACTAATGTCCCATACACTAAACTAATGTCCCATACACTAAACTAATGTCCCAAACTAATGTCCATAAACTAATGTCCCATGCACTAAACTGATGTCCCACAAACTAATGTCCCATAAACTAAACTAATGTCCCATAAACTAAACTAATGTCCCATAAACTAAACTAATGTCCCGTAAACTAAACTAATGTCCCATACACTAAACTAATGTCCCATACACTAAACTAATGTCCCATAAACTAAACTAAACTAATGTCCCATACACTAAACTAATGTCCCATACACTAAACTAATGTCCCATACACTAAACTAAACTAATGTCCCATACACTAAACTAATGTCCCATACACTAAACTAATGTCCCATACACTAAACTAATGTCCCATACACTAAACTAATGTCCCGTAAACTAAACTAAACTAATGTCCCATACACTAAACTAATGTCCCATACACTAAACTAATGTCCCGTAAACTAAACTAAACTAATGTCCCATACACTAAACTAATGTCCCATACACTAAACTAATGTCCCGTAAACTAAACTAAACTAATGTCCCATACACTAAACTAATGTCCCGTAAACTCAACTACCTCAGATGTCCTCTTGTCTTGTCCAGTCCCTGGCAAACTTAACAGGACACGTGTGTCTTCTTACAAGCGCTTGGAGTAGATTTGCTCGCTTTACTTTTATTTGAAGCTTGAACAAATTAATATGAACTGTAACTATCTCGGGTCTTTTGATTATGATTCGTTATCACTGTGCCTGTCAGTATTGTAATTGTCCTTTAGGGGAAGATTGATTATGACATTGTCAAAACTATGACATTTGTCAATTCATTCCCTCAGCCCCCCCCAAAAAAAAAAAAAAATTTTATAAAAAGAAAAAAGAACCTGTCTCAGTGATTTCTTTCTTCAAGGTGTAAACGTTTCTGCCTAGCAAGCTTGCAACTGCAATTGTCTTCTGTAAAAAAATTTAAAAAAACAAAACAAAAAAAACCAACGAAAAACATTTGAGGACACTGGCAGATGGAGAGAAAATGTGCATCACTGGAACAGGTCATCAACATCTCCTTACCCATCGTCGTCGAGAAAGTTTACAGGTACCTACCAAAAAAAACCAACAAATCACTGCCATCGATACCAACCAACCCCTGTGCTAAGAAGACACCAGAGAGTTCAACAACGTGACTGAGGTCAGGCCCAGACCCGACCCTTAAGCTGTAGACAGTGACTGATGTCGGCTAAGTGACCTTGACAGTGACTGATGTCAGCGAATTGACCTTGACAGTGATTGATGTCAGCTAAGTGACCTTGACAGTGATTGATATCGTTAAGCGACCTTTGTCAGTTATTGATGAGAGCTAAATACATGACCTACATGCTATTATGCCTTGATGATGCCTTGTCAGTTATGGAGTCAGCTAAATGACCTTGACAGTGATTGATGTCAGCTAAATACAATGACCTACTGTTATTATGTTTTGATGATACCTTGTCAGTTATGGACGTCAGCTAAGTGACCTTGACGTGATTGATGTCAGCAAAGTGACCTTGACAGTGATGATGTCGCCTAAAGTGACCTTGACAGTGATCTGATGTCGGCTAAGTGACCTTGACATGATTGATGTCCGCTACATGACCTTGTCAGTTTTTGATGTCAGCTAAGTGACCTTGACCGTTTTTATGTCAGCTACATGACCTTGTCAGTTATTGATGTCAGCTAAGTGACCTTGTCAGTTATTGATGTCAGCTAAATGACTTATCAGTAACTAATGTCAGCTAAGTGACCTTGTCAGTTATTGATGTCAGCTAAATGACCTTGTCAGTATACTGATGTCAGCTAAATGACCTTGTCAGTTATTGATGTCAGCTACATACAATGACCTAAATGTTATTATGTTTGATGATACTTGTCAGTTATGGACGTCAGTGAAGTGACCTTGACCATTATTGATGTCAGCTAAATCAATGACCTACATTTATTATGTTTTGATGATACCTTGTCAGTTATGGACGTCAGCGAAGTGACCTTGACCATTGTTGATGTCGGCGAAGTGACCTTGTCAGACTCAGTGATTGATGTCAGGTAAGTGACCTTGACAGTTATTGATGTCAGCTAAGTGACCTTGTCAGTTATTGATGTCAGCTGAACGACCTTTGTCAGTTATTGATGTCAGCTAAAGGCCATGATCTACACATTATTATGTTTTGATGATAGTTATCTTGTCAGTTATTTGATGTCAGCTAAATGCTACGATCTACAGTTATTATGTCTTGATGATAATTATCTTCTCAGTGATCAACGTCAGCTAAATGCTACGATCTATATGTTATTACGTTGTTTGTCGTTGATCTTTGCGCCTGGTGGCAGCATGATCTGTTGCTCTGTAGGTCAAATGCAAGCGCTTTGATTTGTCTTTACAAGAGATAGCGCTATACAAATTCCATGTAATAATAATAAAAATAAAATTATATCTCGATGATTAATCATCTTGTCAGTTCAGTACTGACATCAGCTAAAATCAATGCCACGTGACCCGAGCCATCGGAGTCTGCGCTGTTGTCTGAGGAGTGTGCACATAGTGGGGAGACCTTGCAACCTCCAGGACCTGGGTGTGGGTAACTTTGTGTTTCACTCCAGTGGATGCCCCTCGAGGATGCGACGGAGAGAGCGCAGGTGGAAGCTGTTCACTTTGCGCTCCTGTTTGGAGTAGTAAGTCGTCCCCCACAAACCACACACAGGCCATATCACGGTTGTCATGCTCATCCAATTTTTTTGTGTGTGTTTTAAATAAATCTCAGAATAAAAACTGTGCAACTATGTACATATAGTATAGTAGGCACCCATCAGTCTCGGAAGACTATGGAGTTGCGCTCTAGTCTTTTGAGCACAGCAAAGCCTGGGTAAGTAAGTATGGAGGGCAAGCTGTTACCCATGCAGCAGACCCCCCTCTCTCCACGCCACTGGAATGATCCATTGGAAAGGCAATGACCGATACGAATGGTTCCAGTACCGTCGCAGGAGCCACCAGAATGTTGCCATGTACTATGTACATATACAGATTAAACATCAAAA
>CM060350.1:2849982-2859982 GCA_030674155.1 Stramonita haemastoma
AGACACCTTAGGAGAATGTTTGTTGTTTTTAGTATTGCAGTGTTTTCATACTGAATACACGGAAACACCACTCGCACAACTGTGTTTAATTATGTTGAGAGATTACATAATATTTGCAGACAAAACAAGCACACAACTCTTGACACATGATACAAAACATGAAAGAAAAACAATGCCACATATGTAACAATCGTTTGCCAACACTGTTCTCAAATTTCATGCAGTTCTGATTTACAGTATGAGAGAGATTACATTTTAAACATACCCACCCATTTCAGCTCATTTTGGCCAAATCCTTCCATGACCAGGAAGTTGATTGTGTCAGTTCACTGTATGAAATTAAGAGATAAACCAAGACAACCCCCACCCACCCACACCTCAAAATATGAAAAAATAACAATACAATAAAATAAATAAACCAACAACACTACCACCACCACCACCACCACCACCACCAAAAACCATATTCTCAGTTGTTTGGTTTTTTTAATTTTTTTTTTTTTTTCCCATATTCTCAGTCTTACCAGGATTCGGTCGAACGCCGAAGGGCTCCCTCCTCTTTGAACATGGCCCAACACGGTCACACGCGTATCGTACTTGAGCTCCGTCGTCAACAACTGTTAACAGAGTAGAGAGGTGGACGGTGGGAGGGGGGGTGGGGGGGAAGGGGGGGAGGGGGGGAAGGGAGGGGAGGAAGGGGACGGCCCACACACATTGCAATCATGATCAGATCACAGACTACATTATTATTACAGCAAGTCCAACACTTGTCTTAAGTGTGAATTCAAGACTTCCATTCTTTAGCTAGGAAAAAGGTAAAAAAGGTAAAGGTGTAAAGGTGTCCCATAACCTAAGTGGTCTTGGCTCAGGCCAAAAGCTGTGTCAGTTATTGACGTCAGCTCATTGCCAAGGCCTACACTAAAATGCTGTGATGTTGTAAAATGTTGTGTTGCGATTGCCTTCAGCCATGACAAGCTCTTAAAAGAACAACCTGCACTCTCCTTTAAAGGAAAAAAAAATCCTCTGAAGTCGGAGTATGGGTGCCTATATGGCGAGGTACTTGAAAATAGTTATACACGCAAACTTCTCATTCAGTGTGCAATTTCAATCTCGCAGTGATTCCCAGGTGGGATGAGTGAGTCAGAGAACACATTCCGGGTGATCCCCCAGAGTGTTAAGCTGGGGAACAACAACAACAACAACCTAAGTGGTCGTAGTCCCCAGTCATCCAGTCCCCGTGTGTATGCAGTTTTAGTCAATCTTGTCATCTGTTCCCACCGGCACACAATGGCCTATTCTTACAAAAAGCAGAACAGGAATTAACGTGTGCACAAGATGTTCTGCGAGCGTTCGCACACACAGGGCCATGGATTACAGTCTCATCCAAAGGACTTTTTGGGAGAGTGGAGTCAGCACTGGTGTTAACTCCAGGGGAAAAAATCCCCTCTAACGGGAATCGAACTCAGGGTCGTCAAATTGCCAGTGCAATGTTCTGACCACTAGACTATCCCGTCCCCCACTTTCACTTGACATGGGGTTTTATTTATTTATTTATTTATTTATTTATTTATTTATTTATTTATTTATTTATTTATTTATGTATTTTATTTATTTATTTTATTTATTTATTTATTTATTCTTTTATATCGAGGATAACAGAATAAGCACTCGTGTGTTCAGTTGATGTGCAACGAATCCGTAAGCACACATATCTGACTGGTTTTTAGAGGCTTCTTGGAAAGATGCGGCATTTTGCTCGATTTCTTCCGTCAAAAACTGGCGAGACAAGAGAATCGAACCAGGACCTCAAGGAATACCACATGTGTTAGGCAGGCGAACGTCCTCACAGCACACAAATCCAACATCACTCAGTCAACAGTGCTAAATTCAGCGCATCCTTTTTTTTTTCTTTTTTTTTAAATTTAACGCATCCCTTCCTTTCACTTAGTCCAAGTGTGGTCAGTTTCTGCTATAAATTAATTAGCACCAGCTGGCCTGGGATGGGATGGATTAATTAATTAGCAGCTGAGAGGAGCTGAAAGTGGGGGGGGGAAACTGACTGACTGACAGCTGTGGTCTCAAACGTGACAAAACTGCATACACGCAGGGACTGGATGTGTAAAAACAGCGCATGAGCGCTTAATTCTATCATCCTCGAAACAAAATTTTAAAAAATAATGATGATTAAAAAAAATAATAGTAATAATAAAATAATAATAATAATAATACATGGAATTTATATAGCGCTGTATCTTGTAAAAAACAAATAAATAAAATAAAAATAAAATAGAAATACAATTAAGTACGAAACATCCCTCCTTATATTCTACACAGATACTAAAATAGCTTATACAAACTTTATGGAACACAAAATACAGCCCCCCCCCCTCCCCCCCAAAAAAAAAACAACCAAAAACCCAAACAAAAAAACCCAACTGCGACATCAACAAGCACACACTGATAACAGATGACTAAATAGTCCAGAAACCCCCCCCCCAAAAAAAACACAAAAAAAGCAAAAAAAAAGGGGGGGGGGGAGGAGGGGACTGACATTTTTGATCCGGTCGGCTGTGATGGCCGTTCCCTTGCGGTCAATGGCCCCCTCGGCCACTAGGATGATGTTCAGTCGCTGACCCAACTTGCGTTCCTGCACACACCACACCACACCGTCATTGGCCTCACTTAACACACTGACTGGTCAACCCTTCTTCTTCAGTAGTAGTAGTAGTAGTAGTAGTAGTAGTAGTAGTAGTAGTAGTAGTAGTAGCAGCAGCAGTAGTAGCAGTAGCAGTAGCAGCAGCAGTAGCAGCAGCAGTAGCAGCAGCAGCAGTAGCAGCAGCAGCAGCAGCAGCAGCAGCAGTAGTAGTAGTAGTAGTAGTTGTAGTGGTAGTTGTAGAAGTAGTAGTGGTAGTAGTAGTAGAAGTAGTAATAGTAGTAGTAGTAGTAAACTTTTTTTTTTTAAATAAATAAAAAAAAAAGTAGTAGTAGTAGTAGTAGTAGTAGTAGTAGTAGTAGTAGTAGTAGTAGTAGTAGCAGTAGCAGCAGCAGTAGCAGCAGCAGCAGCAGCAGTAGTAGTAGTAGTAGTCGTAGTGGTAGTTGTAGTAGTAGTAGTAGTAGTAGTAGTAGTAGTAGTAGTAGTAGTAGTAGTAGTAGTAGAAGTAGTAGTAGTAAACTTTTTTTTTTAAATAGATAAATAAAAAAGTAGTAGCAGTAGTAGTAGTAGTAGTAGTAGTAGTAGTAGTAGTAGTAGTAGTAGTAGTAGTAGTAGTAGTAGTAGCGGTAGTAGTAGTGGTAGTGGTTGTAGTAGTAGTAGTAGAAGTTAGTAGTAGTAGTTGTAGTAGTAGTTGAAGTTAGCAGTAGTAGTTGTAGTAGTAGTAGTAGTAGGCACCCATCAGTCTCGGAAGACTATGGAGTTGCGCTCTAGTCTTTAGAGCGCAAAGCCTGGGTAAGTAAGTATGGAGGGCAAGCTGTTACCCATGCAGCAGACCCCCCTCTCTCCACGCCACTGGAATGATCCATTGGAAAGGCAATGACCGATACGAATGGTTCCAGTACTGTCGCAGGAGCCCCCAGAACGTTGCCATATACAGCCCAGAGCCGCCCTGAGACTCCAACTCCCCAATTTTTCCTCAGAGTGGTGTCTAAGCACGACACCCGTGCGCATGCTGTTTTTTTTTTTAATTTTGTCATCCGCTCCTACTGGCACATGATGGCCTGCTCTTCCGAAAGGCGGAATGGGGTTTTAACATGTGCGCAAGATGTTCTGCGTGCGTTCCCACACGGGGCCTCGATTTATAGTCTCATCCAAATCACTTTGACATTCAGTTTGATTTTTTTGTCAAACTAGGAAGAAAGGGCGAGGCTGTGTACGAACCCAGAAACTCACGGTTTACATATTGGCAGGCGAACGTACAATAGGCATTAGTATACAGTCCATACAACAGGCATTACTATAGATACAGTCCATACAATAGGCATTACTACAGATACAGTCCATACAATAGGCATTACTATACAGTCCATACAATAGGCATTACTATACAGTCCATACAATAGGCATTACTATACAGTCCATACAATAGGCATTACTACAGATACAGTCCATACAATAGGCATTACTATACAGTCCATACAATAGGCATTACTATA
Source organism: Stramonita haemastoma (assembly GCA_030674155.1). Taxonomy (NCBI): domain Eukaryota; kingdom Metazoa; phylum Mollusca; class Gastropoda; order Neogastropoda; family Muricidae; genus Stramonita; species Stramonita haemastoma. The sequence continues at coordinate 2,854,132 of CM060350.1, forward strand.
GATATAGTCCATACAATAGGCATTACTATAGATACAGTCCATACAATAGGCATTACTATAGATACAGTCCATACAATAGGCATTACTATAGATACAGTCCATACAATAGGCATTACTATAGATACAGTCCATACAATAGGCATTACTATACAGTCCATACAATAGGCATTACTATAGATATAGTCCATACAATAGGCATTACTATAGATACAGTCCATACAATAGGCATTACTATACAGTCCATACAATAGGCATTACTATACAGTCCATACAATAGGCATTACTATAGATACAGTCCATACAATAGGCATTACTATACAGTCCATACAATAGGCATTACTATAGATATAGTCCATACAATAGGCATTACTATAGATACAGTCCATACAATAGGCATTACTATACAGTCCATACAATGGGCATTACTATAGATACAGTCCATATAATAGGCATTACTATAGATACAGTCCATACAATAGGCATTACTATACAGTCCATACAATAGGCATTACTATACAGTCCATACAATAGGCATTACTATAGATACAGTCCATATAATAGGCATTACTATAGATACAGTCCATACAATAGGCATTACTATACAGTCCATACAATAGGCATTACTATAGATATAGTCCATACAATAGGTATTACTATAGATACAGTCCATACAATAGGCATTACTATACAGTCCATACAATAGGCATTACTATAGATACAGTCCATATAATAGGCATTACTATAGATACAGTCCATACAATAGGCATTACTATACAGTCCATACAATAGGCATTACTATAGATATAGTCCATACAATAGGTATTACTATACAGTCATTACTATGTAACAGAGTGGACACTGGCCCATGTGATGTCTGTCCCATCTCTGCACAGCTTCTCAGGTGGGTACAGCTAGCCAGTTACAGGACGTGACCTCTAAAAAAAGAGGCTGCATAAATTCTACCATTCACCATGAAGGCAAAGAGTATGCAATGGAGGGCTTTCGACCACCACTCCAAGGAAACACAGCATCGCACAATTCGCAGGAGGTGTGTCCCGATTTAGCAACACAACGCTGCTGCGACAGGGCTCTGATCGCATGGGAGGTAATCTACTTACCACCCCATCCCAACTTTAGAGTCTATACAGTCATCACTATACAGTCCATACAACAGGCATAACTCTACAGTCCACACAATAGCCATGACTCTACATTCCCGACAATAGGGCCACAAGGGCCACAACCCCTTACCGAGGCCAGTTTGTGGCACAGAGTTTTCTCCCAGTCCTCCTCTGGAGGCCACTCGGGGATGAAGACCCAGTCGGCCTCGCAGGCAAGGGCAGCAACCAAGGCAAGGTAGCCGCAGTGACGGCCCATGACTTCCATCACAAACGCCCTCTGGTGACTGATCAACACACACACAAATGGGACACTCCCCTCACGAAACGAGTCACTTAGCACATTAACCCACTGTTCCACTAGTAGGAGCCCTTAAAATTTAAAGGCAGGTGGGGGGAGGGGGGGGGGGTGGGGGGAGGTTGTCGATTTCGAGATTTTGATGGCTTTTTTTAGAACTATAAGCACTTCTTCTAACTTGTAGTGACATATCGAGGCATAGTTTTGTTTCCTTTTTGTCTTAAAAACGTATTTTTGAAAACAGCCAAGCCCTCATTCTGACCAACTACTAGGATGCTAAACTTGTCCATTTCTCTCATTTTTGTCATTTCTATCATTTCAATTTCTCATAACTTTTGACGGAATTGTTCGATTTTCAATCTGGTTTTTTGGGGGGGGGTTTTCGCATTGTAGAGCCCTTTCATTGTGGATTAATAACATGTCAATAACTAAAAACTGACCTCACGTGCAATGCGACTCCTCATGTGGTGGGAGCGTCACAAATATGACGATCCCATCGTAACCTTTCCTCCCCTAAGCTATGGGCAACCCGCTTTAGCCAGGGTAAATCAACCCTCAACTCCTACCCCTTCCCTCTCTGTATCCCCCACTACACTGGGTTACAGAAGCGTACACCACATGTGCACAGTGGTGCCACGTGTTAACTAGGGAAATTTCCTCTGAAGTCGGAGTATGGCTGCCTATATGGCGAGGTACTTGAAAATAGTCATACACGCAAACTTCTCATTCAGTAGTGTGCAGTTTCAATCCCACAGTGATTCCTAGGTGGGATGGGTGATGAGTGAGTCAGAGAACTCATTCTGGGTGACCCCCCCCAGAGTGTTAAGCTGGGGAACACACAACAACTAGGGGAAGAGGGGGTTGTCTCCCTTAATGTTCGAGGGGATTTTTTTCCCCTGGAGTTAACGTCAGTGCTGACTCCTCTCTCCCCAAAAGTGCATGAGTGCGTGCGTGTGTGTATGTGTGTGTGTGTGTGTGTGTGTGTGTGTGTGTGTGTGTGTGTGTGTGTGTGTGTGTGTGTGTGTGTGTGTGTGTGTGTGTGTCTGTGTGTGTGTCTGTGTGTGTGTCTGTGTGTGTGTGTGAATGTGTGTATGTCTGAATGTGCGTGCAAGCGTGTGTGGCGCGCGTGCGTGCGTGCGTGTGTGTGAGTGAATGTGTGTGTGTGTGTGTGTGTGTGTGTGTGTGTGTGTGTGTGTGTGTGTGTGTGTGTCTGTGTCTGTGTCTGTGTGTGTCTGTGTGTGTCTGTGTGTGTCTGTTTTATTTATTTATTTATTCTTTTATATCGAGGATAACAGAATAAGCAATCATGTGCTTTTTTTCATCCGGTCCCCGTGTGTATGCAGTTTTGTAAATATTGTCATTTGTTCCCACCGGCACATGATGGCCTACTCTTACAAAAAGCGGAAAAAGGATTTAACGTGTGCGCAAGATGTTCTGCGTGCGTTCGCACACTGGGCCTCAGTTTAAAGTCTCATCCGAAGGACTTTTGGGGAGAGTGGAGTCAGCACTGATGTTAACTCCAGGAGAAAAATTTCCTCGACCGGACTGGAACCTGGGTCGTCAAATTACCAGCGCAATGTTCTGACCACTAGGCGAGTGAGTGTTCTCATATATAAGTATTTAACATGTATAAATAATCAAATCTTTAAATATGTGTGCACACGTACCCGTGTCTGGAGGGGCATTGTCTGCCCCATTTATGCAACCCCGAATGATTGTGTGACTCCGTCATAAAACACACCTCTGTGTCCAAAGTCGGAATGCAGCTACCTTAACTCTCAAATTTCACGCAGCAGAGAAATCTGCTGTGACATAAAGTGATACAAAACACATACAACATACAAAAATAACAAATGTCTGCATCTATAGAATCTTGGCGCTCCACCATGAAATGAGTCGCTTAGCACCCAACCCACTTTTCCGCTAGGAGCTACTATTGATTAAAGGCAGGTGGGGTTCAAGTTGTCAATTTCGAGATTTTGATGGATCATTAAACTATATCTGTTATTCTAACCTTGTAACGAAACATCAAGGCATACATTTTATTTCTTTCGCTTTGAAACGCGTTTTGAAAATACCCAAGCCCTCGTTCTGACCCTTCATTATGAAGCTAAACTTGTCAGTTTCTCATTTTGTCCTTTCCTGCAAGTCTAGCATTTCAACTTGCAATAACTTTTCAAAGAACTGTCCGATTTTCGATCTGTTTTTTGTACTGAATAGCCTTTTTATTCCGGAGTAATAAAATGTCAATAACTAAAAAATGGACCTCGGGTGCAATGCGACTCCTTATGTGGTGGAGCGTCACATAGAAACACTTTACCTGCTGGCAGTGGTGGAGATAGCGTCAACAGCCTCGATGATGCGATGCAGGGCACTGTCAGTGCCGATGGTCATGTCGGTGCCGCAGAAATCGTTGTCGATGGAGCCCACCATCCCCACAATGTTCAGGTGCTGACACTTGGTCCGCTCTTGCTCCGACAGCTTGCCTGGTGACATTGACAGCGTCGACGTCATCGATGATACACCACTCAATATTATTATGATGATAATAACAATAATAATGATACATGGAATTTTATATTAATTTTTTTGTATTTTTTTGTATTTTGGGGGATGGGATAATAGCGACTGAAAGATTTTTTGTTTTTTTAGTTTATCCTTTGATATCGAGGATAATGGGATTAAGCACTCGTGTGCTTTTTTACGTAACCCTGTTGTGTATGCAGTTTTTGTAAAAGTTCATCTGTTCCCGGCACACGGTGGCCTACTCTTACAAAAGCGGAACAGGATTAACGTTGTGCGCAAGACGTTCTGCGGCGTTCGAAGCACGGGCCTCGTTACAGTCTCATCCGAAAGGACTTGTGGAGAGTGGAGTCAGCACTGATGTTAACCCCAGAGAAAATCTCCTCAAACTGGAATCGAACCCGGGTCGTCAAATTGTGAGCGCAATGTTCTGACCACTAGGCTATCCCGTCCCCCCCACCTCACTCAGTCAAGAGTGCTAAGTTTAGCACACCCTTTCCTTTTTACCCAAGTCCAAGTGCGGTCAGTTTCTGCTATAAATAGCACCAGCTGGCATGGAATGGGATGGATAGCAGCTGAGAGTGGGGCTTGGGGGGGCGGGGGGGAGCAGGGGGGGAGGGGGAAACTAATTGACAGCTGTGTGGGCCATATCTCAGTTTTTACACTTGTCATCGCTTTAGACGATGATGATGATGATGATGATGATAGTCATAATGATAATAATAATAATAATAATAATAATAATAATAATAATGATGATGATGATGATGATGATGATAATAATAATAATAATGATAATAATAACAATAATAATACATAAAATTTATATGGCGCTATGTCTTACACACACACAAAAAAAATCAAAGCGCTTGCATTCGACCTATAGACACAACACACAAACAATCAATAACAATCAATAGTTTCAGCACAGAATTTCCAGAAAGTGGATGGGACGCTATTTACACTGAAAGAACCCCCCCCCCCCCCCCCCCCGGCATCCCCATGGGGGGAAAGAAAATTCACTACAAGAAAGGGGGACGGATAGCCTAGTGGTCAGAACATTGCGCTGGCAATTTGGAGACCCGAGTTCGAATCTGGTCGAGGAGATTTTTCTCCTGGAGTTAACATCCGTGCTGACTCCACTCTCCCCCAAAAGCCCTTCGGATGAGACTGTAAACCGGGGCCCCGCGTGTGGCGAACGCACGCAGAACATCTCGCGCACACGTTAAATCCTGTTCCACTTTTCGTAAGAGTAGGCCATCGTGTGCCAGTGAGTGGGAACAGATGACTTTTACAAAAACTGCATACACAACAGGGACTGGATGTAAAAAAACCACAAGAGTGCTTATCCCATTATCCTCAATATAAAAGAATAAAAAAAAAAAAGAATGACAATTAATAGTATCAGCACAAAATTTCCAGAAAGTGGGGACGCTCTTTATACCGAAAGACTCCCCCCCCCCCCACAGGGGGAAGAAAACTCACTATTCAAATTCAAAACACTTTATTATCTCTAAAACAGAAAAATTACACTAGGTTACAAGCCATATATAAAGAACAAAAACCACGTAAAAAAATAATATCAATTCAAAAAATACATCACAGGTTCTGAACATCAGCACGCACCCATCACAGTATAAAGTTAAAGTTAAGTTAAAGTCTGTCCCGAGCCTAAGGCTCATCAGGCCACCGGTGCTTATCCCCGTTTCTGTGGCCAGCGTTAAGCGACTGAGAGTCATAGACTCCCCCCTGGATAGGACACCAGTCTATCGCAGGGTTAACCCCCACAACACAAGGTTGGTACCCCCTTTTACACCTGGGTGGGGTGAGAGAAAATAGCCGTAAAGTGCCCTTTTCCAAGGGCACAACGCCATAGCCGAAAGCTGGGATCGAACCCGCAACCTTTAGAGTA
>CM060350.1:2869982-2884982 GCA_030674155.1 Stramonita haemastoma
CAGGGGTGCCCCCACGGTCGCCAGACTAAGGGATAGATTGATAGATAGATCTATAAAGAAAAAAAAAACAACTTGCAATATGCACTAGTTAATTTGTGACAAATGCAGTTTCACAACAATCGTTCTGACTGATTAAAATTGTTAGCATTTTCCAGATCGATTCGTGCTGGGTAGACTAACGCTAAATCACTTGAAATATAGTCATACCACAACTACAAGACTATGGGTCATCTGTACAAGTTTTCGGTCAGAAGTGTATGCCTTCATACATGTATAAAATTGAACGCCTTGTTTTTTTCTAGCGTAATAATGCACAAACCTTGCGAATCTCCACCGCTAGTGAAAACTCCAATGACATTGCCGGACCATGCACCGGGAGCAATAACAGTCCCCTCTTTTCCTGGAGTAGCCATGACGCTCTCTCTTCTGATCGTGTACTCTTCACGACGAGCTTTCTGGTCTGGTTGTGCCATTTTGGCGAAGAAGCCAAATATCCTGTCAAGAGCTATCACAATATATTCTGCACGAAGAAGCGTCTGCAATCCGTTGCGATAACCTTGACCCAAAGTCCTTGAACTACACCTGACTTCCGGTTTTCTGTCCTCTACCTCTCACCTTCTTTGAGCAGTCGACATCACTGATAAATTAATTCAGATGTGGTCAACACCCGTCCGCCAGAGCGAGCGAGCAGGCTAGAGAGAAAGAATAAATGAATAAATTTTCTTTGATACACAAGAATAAAGATGTTAGCCCAAGCCTGGTCTTATATTCTGTCCATGTATCAAAACAATAACTAAAACACAGGGAAAAAAAGAACTGTTGTTTTTTGTTGTTGGTTGTTGTTGTTGTTGTTGGTTGTGTTTTTTTTTGGGGGGGTATTTTATTCCTTTATATTGAGGATAATGCAATAAGGACTCATGTGGGTTTTTTACATCCAGTCCCCGTGTGTCCCGTGTGTTATTGTATGTAATAATAATAATAATAATAATAATAATAATAATAATAATAATAATAATAATAATAATAATAATAATAATAATAATAATAATAATAATAGTAATAATAATAACACTGCTGCTACTGTTGCTGCTGCTGCTACTACTATAAGACTACTACTACTACTACTACTACTACTACTACTACTACTACTACTACTACTACTACTACTACTACTACTACTACTACTACTAAAGGCAGCAACAATGACGATACTAACAATTAAGATGTATTATTATCGACATTATCATCGTCGTCGTCATCACCATCATAAGTCTTTGTATCATCATCACAGTCATCATCTTTCTTGTTGTTGTTTTTGTTATAATCTAGATATGAGTTTATACACAGGGAATGGATTAAAAAATAAAAAATAAAAAAAAAGCACATGAGTGCTCATTCCATTATCCTCGATATAAAAAAAAAGATAATTAGATAGATAAATAAAGTTTGCTTTTTTTTCTTTTGAAATCTGTAAACTACACAATCCACATCCACAGATCAGTATAGGTAAAGGTAAAGGTGTCCCATAACCTATGTGGTCGTAGGGGAGCTAGGCGTCAGAGACTTCAGCTTCTCATGGGGCCAGCATTTTGCGGGCGGCGCCCATCTCTTCTCCCTCCCTATTTCACCTTCCCTGACCCTAAAGAGGGCAGGTACCCATTTTCAGTCGGGTGAACTGGGGGATTGTGCTTAAGCCAAGGCGCAAATCCGCTTGGTGGTAACCACACTCGATGCGTTAGCTTGGGGAAAGCGAGGGCTCTGACTACTGAGCTATCCCATCCCCATGTATATATTTTTTTTAAGTTAAAAGTGTCCCATAAACTTTATGGTCGTAGGGGAGTGAGCCGTCAGAGACCTCACCTTCTCTTGGGCCAGCATATTGAGGGCGGCACCCATCTCCTCTTCCTCGCTGCTTTACCATTTTTCTAAGGAGACGAGGATAGCCTAGGTCAGAACATGCGTCAGCAATTTGACGACCCGAGTTCGATTCCCGTTTGAGGAATTTTTCCCCGGATTAATCATCAGTGCTGATCCATCTCACAAAGTTTGGATAGAACTGTAAACCGAGGCCCGTATACGACAGCACGCAGAACATCTTTTCTACCCATATCTATTAGACGAGGGCGCAACGGAAACCTCGCAACCAGCTCATCTCCATTTCCCTCGTCTCGACATCCTCAGGGTTCGCACTCACTAGGTCCCGCACTATCGGATATTTTCCTCCCATCCTTTCTTCGCCTCACTCACCTCTACCGCCTTGCACAGTTCCCGTCAGAATCGTTCTTGGGAGCCCTGTTGATCTTGCGAGGGTCCCATACCACTTCAGTTGCCTTTTTGACTGTGGTCAGGAGATTCAAAGGGCCCGAGATGCTTGACCATTCTGGTTACTACACATTCCTCTTGGAAAGTGTCTTATGTAAGAGATGCCAATGGCCTCAGAAGCCTTCTCTCTATGCCTAAAAGAAAACTCTTCCAGTATCGGTGTGAGGCCATGAATCACACTGCGCAAAACCACGCAAGTTAAATCCCATTCCGTTTTCGTAAGAGTAGGCCATTAGATTGCCGTGGGAACAGCTCAAGATTTACAAACTCGCATACACACGGACTAGTGAAAAACGCACATGAATGCCTATATCCATTATCCTCGAATAAAAAGAAATGAATTTAACCTTCCCTGACCCTAAAGAGGACAGGTACCTTACAGCTGAGTGAACTGGGGACTCTACTGAAGCAAAGGTGCGCAAACTGTCACCCATCAACTGGTAACCACGGTCCGATGATGCTTAATTAACATTGGCATGGAACATGGGGAAAGCGGGTGCTCTGACCACTGAGCTACCCCGTCCCCATTTAATATAGATCTTGTTGAAAATAACTTTTTATATCCACATAACAACGGCACTGAGGTCTATGGGCATACGTTATTTTTTCACAGAATACGTTCAGACCACTGACTCCTCGATAGGGCCTACAAACAAAATGAAAATTGTATTATGCTAATAAAATTTGTTGCGAATGTGAGTCAAATACAAGCCCCTTCGAGCTTCCAAAAAGATCGTAATCCTAACGACTCAGGCTTAATTTGCAGCTGTGGTGTGTTCATTATGCAAAAATGTTGTTTGTGTAGCTTGTGATATTTTTCCCATAAAAGTATTTTTAAAATTTTAAATTGGAAAATAGCATAGATAACAGCAATCTCAAAAACAAAGAAGTAATATACTCTACTAAAAAAAAAGTTTAGAAAATTAAGATTAGGTCTAGGCTAGGCATAAACCCAGCATGCTTCAGGCGGAACCGGAACTTCCTTTCTATACTTACTTGGAGAAGAAGCAACCATGAGGTTTGAGCCTGGCAAAGCATTTTCCTCTAAAATTTTATTTTTCAGCATGTTTTATATCATTCTTTTGATGTGTTTAGCGATAGATTCAATCATAGAACAATTATGAAACTGAATTGATGGAATGCATTTAATATTTTATGAGAAATTTTGCATTTCAGTCGGCCGACTCCATGAATTGCACCATTTTACGAAATATGGCTGACAATTTGGGCCATAGTTTTCATAACCTTGGCCTTTTACTCAACTACTGGAATATTGTCTGCATGACACCGAAGTTTTGTTTATGCTTTTGCGTGCGTGATTGTATATGATTATTCATTAGAGTAGTAATAGTACTCGGCATTTCTTGTAGTTGTAATAAATAGTAATACTCGATAGTTCTTTACTACCTCAGAGAAAAAACAGTTCATGTCCCACATGGGGGAACCCGGAGGACGTTAAACCCCATTTGTTCTTCACTAGGCCCTACTTGTGGTTGTGGTAGGCCCAGTACTACGTCGCTATTATTTCCTCCGATTAGTTTCATAGCAGTAATTGTTTAATGACTATTTTCTTCTGCGTTATTTTATGGGAAGGATGCGCCAGTCCCTGGTCTTCTTTTGTGCTTGTAGTTGTACCTGTGCAGGAGGTGTGCCTGCTAACCTCGCCAACATTTATTCCGACTTAAAAAAAAGCTGAACGAAATGCGTTTAGTACAGCTTACACACGGACGCTGGATGTAAACAAGAATAGATATTGATAAAATATTACTTTTTACAGGCAACGGAAAGAGACCCTGACATGGCCACAGGGGGCAAACTCTTCCAACACAGCCCAGCAAACCCAGTTTAAATTTTCCCCTTGATTAACATCTGTGTTGATTCCACTCTCCCCAATAGTCCATTGGGTGAGACTCTAAACTGAGGCCCTGTGTGTGAACGCATGCGTACACATTAAATCTTGTTCAGCTTTTTGTGAGAGTAGGCCATTGTGTGCGGTGGGAACAGTAAGATTTACACAACTGCATACATATGGGGACTGCATGTAAAAAAGCACATGAGTGCTTATTCCTTTAACCTTTATATAAAAGAATAATTAAATAAATGTTCTCTGTTTATCCCGATGATCAAATCAATTTTCATTGGGTGCTCAGTTTTTGCAGACTGATGCCACTCTTAAGTCTAAAGAATAGAAACTTGAAAATCTCATTGAATTCAAAGTGTTTTGTTATTAAGAATATGGGAACATTCGAAATTGAACTAAAAAAATGTGAAGATGTCCATCACTCATCACTGCTAACAGGATGCATATAGGCTGCTAGTAATGCATGTTCATATTTTAATTTTTATAAATAATTGTTCATTTAGTATTGTAGGATATATACTATAATATATGTTTTCTTTTTGTTCATGTTTTATGTGCATGTGCGTTCACACTCAGAACACTTTCTCACACATGGACATTAGGTAGCGGCAGCACCGCGCATTTCTGCTACGCACCCTAGGAAAATGCGATTCACTTACTGTCTTCAAACGCTTCTAACTCGAAATCTACTGTATCATTTTGATTTTCATGCATATGAGAATAAAGAGAATTGATTGCTCTTTCATTACGTTGTTTTGTTTTTATTGTACGATTGGAGGTATGAGTATAGCGCGAAGCCGAAAATCGTGAAAAAGGCGAAAAATGGAGAAAATCGTCACTTTTCCGCGAGCTGCGAAATTGCACGGGTTGAAAAAAATCGCTAACCGCCCGCTTTGAACAAGTGCACCAAGCCCTTATTAATTATAACGAATAGAAAGATGAAAGCCCAAGCTTTATTTTTATGGGTGCAAATTTATAGTGTTAAAAATTACGTCACCGAAAAATACAATTTAAAACTTCACAAAATATTTCGTCATCCTCTCTCACCTCGCACCCCGCCGTGCAGGGTATCAAACGAAAGCTTAGCCAATCAACTACAAGAATACAACCACCTTTAGGCAAAAGAACCATTCGGCCGAAGGCGGCGAGACTTTTAAAACGCCTCTGATTGGCCAATTCTACACAGGGCATGGTTTCAGGCGATGTCGAAACCAGTGCGGTGAATTTGACGAAACTGCGGCCAGTACTCGCTAAGTAACCCATTATAGACTTTAACAGTTCATTAATAAGTCATTTCTACATCATATCCAATTAGTTCGATGCTTATTTTATGATTATTTGTTTTTTATTTTGATTCGAAGTGTGCAAATGTTTCGCCGAGTCACGGTAGCAGGCCGAATTGAACAGCGTGTCGAGGACCCGATCGCTTTTATCAAAATTAAGTTTTTTCTTGTAAGTCTGCAGTTCAAAATGCACTGCAATCGATAGAATAATACCTAAAGCATATATCTAATTTTTTTCAAGCAAGTCTGATCTCATTTAGTATTTTTAATTAATTTTTTTCTGTACCTGATCTACTACCGGAAGTGACTAAACGAAGCGTAATTCGGAAAAATCGTCTGCTGCAGACTCGGTCGATCCCATCGGAATTGTGTGTGTGTGTGTGTGTGTGTGTGTGTGTGTGTGTGTGGTGTGCACGCGCGCGCGCGCGCGCGTGCGAGCGTGTGTGTGTGTGTGTGCGCGCGCGCGCGTGTTGCGAGCATGTGTGTGTGTGTTTAATTTAAGGCATAAAATTTTAATTTTTAAACACTTGGACCAGTGTTAAGACGGTACTGACAGCTGACTGTTTTAGACTGATGCATGTGTGTGTGTGTGTGTGTGTGTGTGTGTGTGTGTGTTGTGTGTGTGTGCGCGCGCGTGTATGTATATGTGTGTGTGTGTGTGTGTGTGTGTTTAAGACATACAATTTTAATTTTTAACACTTGGACTTGAGTCCAAGGCACTCAGTACTGACTGCTCACTGTTCAGACTGCAGGTGTGTGTGTGTGTGTGTGTGTGTGTGTGTGTATGTGTGTGTGTGTGTGTGTGTGTGTTTAAGACATAAAATTTTAATTTTTTACACTTGGACTTGAGTGTTTATAAGACAGTACTGACTACTCTTCAGACTAATGCATGTGTGTGTGTGTGTGTGTGTGTGTGTGTGTGTGTGTGTGTGTGTGTGTGTGTTTAAGACATAAAATTAGATTTTTTAATTTAACACTTGGACTTGGGTGTTATTGCTAATAGGCCTAAGACAATCAGTACTGACAGCTCACTGTTCAGACTAATGCATCATTGATTGCACTGTGTTTGTAACTTTTCATAAAATGTGGGTGGCTTTGAAATAGTTGCATTTTAATGCACATAAAAATAACAGTAAATTTGAATAGTAAAAAACCGCCCCCAAACAGTCATAAAAAGATATGCAACAGACTTAGTAATCAGCAGGATACTGGTCTACACACACACACACACACACACACACACACACACACACACACACACACACACACACCACACACACACACACACTCTTATTCAGTTCACATACTCACACTGCATTTATATATAAATTATATGCATATTAATTTAACATTTCAGAGGATGATACCTATACTGATCTGGAAAAAAAGCATTCTTTGCCCAAGGGAAAAAAAAAAACAGACTAATTTTTAGTCACAAGCTTATGTTACAGATGCAACTTCTGAAACAATTGGGTGGGAAGACATGCGCTGAAACTGAAACATTTTTGCATACATTCTGTGGTGGAGTCCCAGAGCACAAAATTAAAGACTTTTGTCTTTTGTTTTGTTGTTTTTTTGTCCCCAATAGCTATTTTTGTTGTTGCTTTTTCTTCACCTGGGGGTCATGCAGAATTTTCTTTGTTCGCTTTCTTGTTTTGTTTCTGTTTTCTGTTGTTGCTTGTTCCCCATCTGGGAATCACAGTGAGATTGAGAATCAAGTACACACTGGATGAGAAAAGTTTGTGTCTATGACTGTTTTTAAGTGCCTCGCCGCATAGGCAGCCATTCTTCTGAGGGGGTTTTGCTTTAATGTTTTTTTTCCTTGGTTTTGCTTTTTGTTTTGTTGTTTTTTCCCCCAATAGTTCAAAGCACACACACACACACACACACACACAACACACCGCACGCACGCACGCACGCACGCACGCATGCATGCATGGATGCATGCGCCCATATGCACATGTATGCACCTACAATATCATGAATATGTATGTAAAATAATGCCAAAAACTAGTGTCATTTTGCTGGAAAATGAATTCCAACAAAACCTTTTTATCACAAAGCAACTTTGATTTTATGTGGTCCAGAACTGTTGCAGGGTCATGTCGGGTCACATCATTTTCATTATAAATTATGGTTACATAACACCTTTTAACAATTTTTTTTTCTTGTCCTTGAGAATATTTTTAAATCAAATAATGTCAACCTTTAAAGCACAACTTAAACCATTTTTCTTGCCAACTTTGTAGGGTAATTTGTGTTTATTCTCATTATTATCAGAAGTTATGACTTTTTTTTGTAATTTTAATGGAGGATCCGTCCTGGTCATTTTGTGCTTATTCTTCCCTCCAACTTTGAACGCTAAAATAACTGCGAAATGGTTAGTACAGCTTACACACACCTGATAAACAAAATATATGATAAAATCTTACTTTATTACAGCAAGAAGAGATACATGACAGGCAAATTTCAAAGAGAAATCAGTTAAAAATCCCTTGAAAACTGATGGAACTCCCCCAATATCCATGGGTACTCTAATGATGTGAAAGATCGTCACATTTAAAACTGTTGTTTTTTGATGCCATTTGTGCTGACCAGTAAATTTTATTTCTAACCAGAAAAGACATGTGCTTTTCTTTATTTTTGTTTTAATGTTCTCTGTTTAAGATATAAACAATTTTTGGATGCTGTTTTCAGATGATGCCATCTTAGTCAAGAATAAAACTGAAATCTCATGAATTCAAATTGTTTTGTTTTAGATCGCGAACATTCGACATGACTAAAAAATGTAAAGGTCCATCATCTCACTAAACAGTATGCATATAGCTGCTAGAATCTTTCTATTTGTTAAGTTTTTTATAAATATTGTTCATTTATAATGAGAATAAAAAAGCCTTATTCGTTAATGTTTTTTGCTTGCGCAACTCAACCTACAATGGACATGCACACAAAATTTCAGGTGTCACCTTTTAAAAAAAAATTGATGTTTTGAAATCAGATTTATTTAAATTTCTGGGTTGACAAGAGAAATATAAACAATAAAGTAAATTAAAAGAAAAAACAAAGTGAAAAGTGAACAACTTTATACCACTTGCATACATAGCTGTATCATGCTGTAACATCTGCTCGCAAGCTTCTAGAGAGTAGCCTACAGAATTGCAGTAAATTTCTTTATTCATTGCTGTCACCTGCCTGCAGTCAGAGCATGGGCCAACTGCTGGGCTTGGCTTTTGCATTCAGCTGTGACAGATCTAGGAGAGCTGATGTTTTTAGGGTTTGTTTTTAAAAGTCCAGCATTTGCTAGCTGTGGCACAGTCCTTAGCAGTGTGTAGAGGAGTGTACAAGTTGATCTTTCTTGAAAATGAAAAAAAAACGCCCCAAAAATATCCACACCAAAAAAAACAAAACAAAAAAGCGAATAAGACCCTTAAGCACAAAACCTTGCAAAAAACCCCAACCCCTTAGAAGTCTAAAAAAAAAAAAAAAAAATCTTGCCATTTTCAGTATTGATATATCATTTCCCTTGATCTATTGAACAAATCTGGCTATCTTGAGATGATAGTCATTCACACATCGTGATTTCGGTGCTGTGTCTGGCAGAAACAATAGTCATTATGTCTTTTGCCGAATTCAGTACAGCAATAGTTATTGTCATGTCTTTTGGTGATTTCAGTACTGTGTGTCTGCAGAAACAATAGTCATGGTCATGTCTCTTTGTGATTCCAGTACATTGGTCTGCAGAAACAGTATCGTCATTGTCATGTCTCTTTGTGATTTCAGTACTTTGTGTCTGCAGAAACAATAGTCATTGTCATATCTCTGTGATTTCAGTACTTTGCATCTGCAGAAACAATAGTCATTGTCATGTCTCTGTGATTTCTGTACTTTGCATCTGCAGAAACAATAGTCATTGTCATGTCTCTGTGATTTCAGTACTTTGCATCTGCAAAAACAATAGTCATTGTCATGTCTCTGTGATTTCAGTACTTTGCATCTGCAAAAACAATAGTCATTGTCATGTCTCTGTGATTTCAGTACTTTGCATCTGCAGAAACAATAGTCATTGTCTATGTCTCTGTGATTTCAGTACTTTGCATCTGCAGAAACAATAGTCATTGTCATGTCTCTGTGATTTCAGTACTTTGCGTCTGCAGAAACAATAGTCATTGTCATGTCTCTGTGATTTCAGTACTTTGTGTCTGCAGAAACAATAGTCATTGTCATGTCTCTGTGATTTCAGTACTTTGTGTCTGCAGAAACAATAGTCATTGTCATGTCTCTGTGATTTCAGTACTTTGCATCTGCAGAAACAAGTCGTTGTCAATAATGTCATGTCTCTGTGATTTCAGTACAGCAATAGTCATTGTCATGTCTCTTTGTGATTTCAGTACTCTGCAGAAACAATAGTCATTGTCATGTCTCTCTGTGATTTCAGTACTCTGCATCTGCAGAAACAAGTCATTGTCAATAATGTCATGTCTCTGTGATTTCAGTACAGCAATAGTCATTGTCATGTCTCTTTGTGATTTCAGTACTCTGCAGAAACAATAGTCATTGTCATGTTTCTTTGTGATTTCAGTACTTTGCGTCTGCAGAAACAAGTCATTGTCAATAATGTCATGTCTCTGTGATTTCAGTACAGCAATAGTCATTGTCATGTCTCTTTGTGATTTCAGTACTCTGCAGAAACAATAGTCATTGTCATGTTTCTTTGTGATTTCAATACTTTGCGTCTGCAGAAACAATAGTCATTGTCATGTTTCTCTGTGATTTCAGTACTCTGCGTCTGCAGAAACGGCTTTCCGCAGCCGTGCTGAAATGCGGTAAAAACAAGGTCTGGCTGGATCCTAACGAGACAAATGAGATCGCCAACGCAAATTCACGTAAGCATAGTAAAGTAACTAATGTTATATGTGTGGGGATGGGAAGCTCAGTGGTCAGAGCACTCGCTTTCCCCCAGCCAACGCAAATTCACGTAAGCATAGTAAAGTAACTAATGTTATATGTGTGGGGATGGGATCAGCTCAGTGGTCAGAGCACTCGCTTTCCCCCAGCCAACGCAAATTCACGTAAGCATAGTAAAGTAATTAATATTACATGTGTGGGATGGGAAGCTCAGTGGTCAGAGCACTCGCTTTCCCCCAGCCAATGTTAATTAGGCAGCATTGAGCATCGTTACCAATTGCAGACCTGTGCACCTTCCGTATTTTTCCGTATTTGTTCCGGAAAAAGTTGGAAAATACGGAAATACGATTTTATAAATCAAAATCCGATTTTTGTCAACGAAAAATCCGGAAATCGAAAACGTGGTCTTCTATCGTTAAGCGATGCCGATCATCTCGCGTTACATCGTCTGCTAGGCCCTATCGTTCAGTTACTTATCTCCCCTGATGACGCATGCGCACAACAGTATCTTCAAAACAAAATGGCGGAAAGCGGTGAAAACTCGCGGAGAAACAGACCAAACTGATACACTTATAAGCAAAGAAAGACGCGGAGTGAATGCAAAATGACGCTAACAGGCCAGGATGGGGCTAAAAGAGGTACAGTTGCGGATATAGATGCATAAGCAGCAAAATTGGCTGTTCGTTTTGCCGAGTAAGGTTTGAAACCTGCGCTACATCTCTCGCATCAGGCTACTCGCTAGTGAAAGTTGAACTTTAATTCGCAAGTGGTGTCGAAAATTGGAATGCGGTCGGAACATAGCAAACCACGGCTCTTCATTTATAGAAGCGCTGATTTCTTGGAAAATCATGGAACAGTAAAATTTCTCGCATCTTCGAAAAATCAGTTGATCGTTAAAACGGCAAAGTGACTTGTTCTGAAGTTACATCAAGACTCTCTCTGAAGTTATATCGTACGGAACAGGGCTTCCGCTCTGGTGCTGTACTGGACAGCAGCAGAGCACACACATACACAGCACTTGTTTTCTGGCCATGCAAACTGTCATGGTGAGTCCACTCCGAAATCAGATTAAAAATAAAATGAGAAAGGCATAGGATCTTCTTAAATCTTCACCAGAGAGTGTATTGATCTCTCTCTCTCTCTCTCTCTCTCTCTCTCTCCCCTCTCCTCTCTCTCTCTCTCTCTCTCCTCTCCCCGCCACCTTTTCCATTAACCATCACAGTGGTACACACAAACTTATATTACCGCTACCCAGAATAGATCTTTTTAACCCTTTGCTGGGCACAACGCCCCAAAGCGCCCGACCCTGTCCTTGGGCAAAACGCCCCAAAGCGCCCGGCGACATGACCGTCACTTTAGAGCGATCATACATTCGTAATTCCCGCCAATCTCGCTTCAAATCTCGTGAATATAGAAGCCACGAGACTGCCCGCGAGACTTCCGCATGTTTATTACAAATGGCGGCGATTGGAGTGAGTTTGTTGCAAGTTTTGGAGGAAAAAAATCGCAAATTTTTCCAAGATGGATGCTATCTTCGAACCCGACATGTACGATCGTTTTTACAGCTTCCATGCCGAAAATATGACGCTGTGAGATGTGTATCTAGGCTCAAATATCGATGTAATCGATCCTAGTAGTGTGTGCACTTCTGAGTTTGTTGACTGAAGTGAGAGAGACGACTTTGACTACGGCGAAGTTCGAGACGAAAATCGATCGTCAAATCTAACACGGCCAATACGCGTTTTGAATTCTACTCTTAGATTTGGGGAAATTATCGCGGATTTCAAGTTCGGCAATGGTTCAGAACTTGATATATTTTGTTATTTGGTTGCTATTCGGGATTTTGACACGGTAGCGGCTCAAACTTAAACGTTAAGCTGATCGCGATCATCGGTAAACAAAAATGGCGGTCGTCGGAATGTTCGATGTGTTCGTGCACCATTTATCAAAAAAACTATAAAACCAACAGTAGGTTGAAAATATCTTTTCTATAATTGTTTCTTAATGTTTTAGTTTTTATTTAATCAAAATCCATGCACGCATTCTAAAGTTATTGCAACGCTAACTGTAACACACGCAAACCAATCAATGACTTTGTGTGTTTATGCATTATAATTCTAAAAGAAAATAAAAATAATGACAAAAATTGGGTATTAGCAATTTCTTTATTCATTTCTGCATCTTGCTGTTTTTATTTCATCAAAATCCACCTGACCATTGTAGAGTTATTGCATGTTAAATACATACACCCACTCACAAGCCATCCACCTCCATTTTCTCTGCCCAGCAGGAAGGTGACAAATGATTTTGCTGTGCCCAGCAAAGGGTTTAAAGCAAGTTTGACATACTCTGGTGGTTCTTTATGGAAGGTCTGAGTCTCTCTCCTCTCTCTCTCTCTCTCTCTCTCTCTCTCTCTCTCTCTCTCTCTCTCTCTCTCTCTCTCTCTCTCTCTCTCTCTCTCTCTCTCTCTCACACACACACACACACACACACACACACACACACACACACACACACACACACACACACACACACATGCCTCCACATTGCACAAAATGGTGCCTGGAGAGGCCTCCAAACTGCCTTTAAAATGCGAAAAATCGTTTTCGGCCGGGGGGCTTCGCCCCCCTGTGCCCCCCAGCGGGGCTTTGCCCCTGCACCCCACCGGGGCCTAAGCGGCCCCTGGACCCCGGCTTAATTTCCTCTTTTTTTCCCCTCCCAATTCTACACTCTGTGTATTACATCACTTATGAAGTCATCAGACCTGTCCAGATTTGCTAGTTGATAAAAGAAAAAGCTTATGAGCTTTTGTACAATGGAGAGAAATTGGAAGGGGGATGAGCAAACAAATAGAGATACAAAAACCCAATTAAAAAAAAGACGTTTATGCTTCATGTTGAAAAAGTGTGTCACGAATAACGTGAAAAAAATACTGAAACTCATTGAAAAATACTGAAAATTGCCATGAAAATACTGAAATCAGTAGTAAGGGGGTGCACAGGTCTGCAATTGGAAGGGTAACTGTTTGCATGCCTTGGCTTCAGTAGAGTCCCCTAGTTCACCCAGCTGTCAATGGGTATGTGCCCTCTGTAGGGTCAGGGAAGGTAAAGCAGTAAGGGAGAGGAGATGGGCGCTGCCCTCAATATGCTGGCCCCCTTGAGAAGTTGAGGCCTCATCTCGCTCCCCTACGAGCTCATAGATTTGGGACACCGTTATCTGTTTTACCTTTTTACTGTATGTGTGATTATGAGCATAGCTATTACATTGTAGGTAATTTAAACTATGTGATAATTTAAACTATGTTTGAATAGTTTTTCTTTTTGTAACAGATGATGTGTTTGGTATGTTGAAATCCGACATGTCTGACATTAGTGTAGAAATGTGGTAATGCTTGGATCCGGGGGGATGGGATAGCTGAATGGTCAGAACATTGTGCTGGCAATTTGAGGACCGAGTTTGATTCCCGGTGGAGGGGATTTTTCTCCTGGAGTTAACATCAGTGCTGACTCCACTCTCCCCAAAAGTTTTTCAGATGAGACTGTAAACCAAGGCCCCGTGTGCGAACGCACGCAGAACATCTTGTGCACACATTAAATCCTGTTCCACTTTTCGTAAGAGTACGCCATTGTATGCCGGTAGGAATAGATATTTGCACAAACTGCATACACACAGGGACTGGATGGAAAAAAGCACAAGTGCTTATTCTATTATCTTTGATATAAAAGATCAAAATAAAAAATTAAAAAAATAAAAATATTAGAAGTTCTGGAAATCTGCTGTGTAAAGTTTGGGTTGTTTCAGTTTTGAAGCATGGTTGGTTGATAAGAAACTCTGTTCTGTCTGTTATTGTCCTTATCTAGTTGGCCTCCACAGTTAGGAGACCAAGTAAATAATTTCCTTGAGCTAGTGGAGTCTTATCTCCTGAAGTGAAGGCGAGTTTTACAGTGGAGAAATACTTTGGTAGTAATATCCATGAGGTCACAACACTATTCATGATGTTTTTAGAACAATACAGTTTTGAATTTTTCCTCTCTGTTGAACTCAAGACTAGCAATGATAGTTTGTCAAATGAACAAAAATGCGTTGCACTGCTGTTAAGCTCCTGACAAGTGAATTTCGCGCCCGTGTGTGTGCGCGTGTGTGTGTACTAAAACTATAAGTTGCTATAGATTGCTTGTGTGTTGTATAGGTTGAATGCAAGTGCTTTGATTTGTTTTTACAAGATATAGCACTATATAAATTCCACGTATTATTATTTATTAACTTTCAGGTCAGAACATCCGCAAGCTGATCAAGGATGGTCTCATCATCCGCAAGCCGGTCAAAGTGCATTCCCGCGCTCGCGTCCGAAAGAACGCTGAGGCTCGGCGCAAGGGTCGCCACATGGGTCACGGCAAGCGCAAGGGTACAGCCAACGCCCGTATGCCCGTGAAGATCCTGTGGATTCGTCGCATGCGCGTCCTGAGAAACCTCCTGCGCAAGTACAGGGAGGCCAAGAAGATCGACAAGCATCTGTGAGTGTGTGGGCTGGGGATCTTGTCTGTCTGTTTGTTAGTATTCCTGTAAGTGTGTGGGCTGGGGATCTTGTTTGTCTGTTTGTTAGTGATTTGTATTCCTGTAAGTGTGTGG
>CM060350.1:2894982-2898974 GCA_030674155.1 Stramonita haemastoma
ATCCCTTAACCCTCTTAATTGATTGAATAATTGCCCCCCCCTCCTCACTGAATCCCCAACCAGGATTTACACACAGTAGATTTCCATCATGCTGTTAAAAGTTAAAGTCTGTCCCGAGCCATAAGGCTCATCAGGCCGGTGCTTATCCCGGTTTCTGTGGCGTTAAGCGACTGAGAGTCATAGACTCCCCCCTGGATAGGACGCCAGTCTATCGCAGGGTTAACCCCCAACACAACGTTGGTACCCCTTTTACACCTGGGTGGGGTGAGAAAATAGCCGTAAAGTGCCTTTTCCAAGGGCACAACGCTATAGCCGAAAGCTGGGATCGAACCCGCAACCTTTAGATTACGAGTACAACGCCCTAACCACTAGGCCACAGCGGCGGCTCCATCATGCTGTGACCATCACTAATTGCTCCCACATGCCAAAGCTCTTATCAGGCCAGAGGCACTACTACAGAGCCATGTGGTAAAGAGTCTGGAAGTAATTAATTACAGCTGCTGCACTGGTATGTACTTAGAAGAAGGAGGAAAAGGCCAGCCAGCATGGGTGCCTGACCTGATTTCGT
Source organism: Stramonita haemastoma (assembly GCA_030674155.1). Taxonomy (NCBI): domain Eukaryota; kingdom Metazoa; phylum Mollusca; class Gastropoda; order Neogastropoda; family Muricidae; genus Stramonita; species Stramonita haemastoma. The sequence goes on from CM060350.1 coordinate 2,895,551, forward strand.
GATGGAATGCGAAATCTAGGGGTAGTTTGTGTTCAGAGACACTGAATGCAAGAGGGTTAAAAGTCTCGGTAGTCAACATGCAGCTACCTTAAAATAATGGTGGCCAAAAACTTGTTCCACAAAATTCCACTGTTGGTGAACTGAGTTCTAACTAAGGAATGTCGTAAACGAAAAAAACAAAGCAACTTTATTGGTGGGCAACAAATAAAAAGGGTCACATTATTGATGCAAAATGTCACCTTTTGTGAACCTTGGAGCTTAGCCAAGAAAAACAACAAAAGAAAAAAGAACCCCAACAAAACTTTATCCAAGGAAAGAAAGAAAGAACACCCCCCTCCCCCTCACACACACACAGATAGCCTAGTGGTCAGAACATTGCACTGGCAACTTGACGACCCGGGTTCGAGTCCGGTCGAGGAGATTTTTCTCCTGGAGTTAACATCAGTGCTGACTCCACTCTCCCCAAAAGTCCTTCTGATGAGACTTTAAACCGAGGCCCCGTGTGCGAACGCACGCAGAACATCTTGCGCACACGTTAAATCCTGTTCCGCTTTTCGTAAGAGTAGGCCATCGTGTGCCGGTGGGAACAGATGACAATATTTACAAAACTGCATACACACGGGGACCGGATGAAAAAAAGCACATGATTGTTTATTCTCTTATCCTCGATATAAAAGAATAAAATTAAAAAAAATAAACACACACACACACACACACACACACATTCTTCCCCTGGACAAGAGTTTCTTCCCTTGCGCTTTGTGGAATAACTGATCTCTTTGTGCTGGGACCCAATGTACTACTGCAGAAAAAAAAAATCCACAAGCCCCCCCACTCCAACAACAACAAAACAAACAAAAACTACTGTGCCATGACCCTCCCTCCCCCCCCCCCCCAAAAAAAAAAAACAACAACACAAAAAACGAACCATCCCCCTCCTAAAAAAAACAAACAACCCCCCACCCCCCAAAACTACTGTTCCATGGCAACTGGTAATAATGATGATGATAATGATAGTAATAATACAAGAAATTTATATAGTGCTATATCTTGCAAAAACAAAGTGCTATGTGAAAAGGCTAAAAACAAACAAAATAACTAATAAAAAACCCATCCACCCTCAATTAAAAAAATTAAAAGCCAGCTCCTGCCCCCCCCCCCCCCCCCCCCCCCCCCCCCCCCCCCCGAAAAAAACCAAAAAAAAACCCCACAAAAAAACAACCCCAAACCAAACCCACAAAAAAACAGAAACACAAATTAATCAGTAACATTTCTGGAAGAAATCATAATACTGACTAATCCCTTCAGGAAGGGTTTTTGCTTGTTGTACTGAAAACCAGTGTTGGTTGTACTGAAAACGCTCCATGAATCTGGAAGTGTGAGTTGTATAAAAACGCAGCATGAATCTGGAAGTGTTGGTTGTATTGAAAACGCTCCATTTTAATCTGGACATGTTGGTTGTATTAAAAATGCTCCATAAATATGAAAATGAGGATTTCCATTGTATTCCAAATCTTTCGGAATCTGAAAGTGTGCATTGCATTGAAAATGCTCCTAGAATCTGAAAATGAGGATTGAATTGTATTAACAAGGCTCCTTCAATCTGAGAGTTTTGACTGCATTGAAAATGCCCCTATAATCTCAAACCACAGATTTAGAAAATACTCCTTAAAACTGAAAGTGTGCATTGTATTAAAAGCACTCCCTGAATCTTAAAGTATGGATTGTATTGTATTAAAAATGCTCCCTGAATCTGAACTGAGAATTGTATTAAAAACCTTCCTAAATCTGAGAGTATGGATTGTATTGTATTAAGAGCACTCCCTAAATCTGAAAGTGTGGATTGGATTGTATTAAAAACGCTCCCTGAATCTCAAAAAGTGTGGATAGTATCGTATTAAAAATGCTCCCAGAATCTCAAAGTGTGGATAGTATTCTATTAAAAACGCTCCCTGAATCTCAAAAAGTGTGGATAGTATCCTATTGAAAATGCTCCCAGAATCTCAAAGTGTGGATAGTATTCTATTAAAAACGCTCCCTGAATCTCAAAAGTGTGGACTGTATATATACATGTACTGTGTTGGTAATGAAAACGCTCCCTTGCCAGCCAAGCCAGGCCGGCCACGCAAGTAGTAGGTAGTAAGAAAAAAAAAAAAGGGTTCCCCTATTGTACCGTAATGAAAACGCTCCCCTGAATCCGATACAAGTGCAACGCTACTGGCCAAAGACTTTCTTCGGAGCTGGAGCATGCAGCAGCAAGACACTCCCCCCCCCCCACTTCCCCCCCTCCCATCCTCCTGCCCCCCCCCCCCCCCCCCCCTGCCCCCTTCCCTTTCTGCCACTTGCTGCTAAGTCAGCATAGCCCAAGGTTGGTATGGGGTGTGAATGTGTGTGCATTGTATTGTCATTCGGGCTGGCTTCCCTGCCTGTTAGCCTAGGCAAGGTTTCTTAGCATTGGCTTTTATTTCCTTAGTAGGAGGTTTGGTTTGGTTTGGTTTAGTGTTGTGACGAAAGATTTACACAATAATATGTTCTATTTGTGTGTGTGTATGTGTGTGCGTTGTGTGTGGGAGGGGGGGGGGGGGGGAGGGGGGGGGGGGGGGTATGGGGAGGGGTATGCTCATGCGTGCGTGCGTGCGTGTGTGTGTGTGTGTGTGTGGATGGGGGGGGGGGGGGTATGCCTACGTGTGTGTGTGTGTGTGTGTGGTGTGTGTGTGTGTGTGTGTGTGTGTGTGTGTGTGTGTGTGTCTTCAATTTTACGTCTGTTCACTTAATGTGATATTAGACGGGGAGGGGGGGGGGGGGGGGGGGGGGGGGGGGGGGGGGGGGGGGGGGGGGGGGAGGGGGGGGGGGGGGGGGGGGGGGGGGGAGGGGGTTGATGAGAATGGAAGATGTAGCAAGATACTAATTCCAAACAATACAAAAAATCAAAAAATAAAACAAGGCAAAGAAACACAAAAAGAACAACCCTCAGAACAACAACAATAGCAACAAAACTATGCTAACAGCAGAACCTGAACATTTGGAATCATTCTGATTTCAAATCTGTAGCAGACGCATTGTCAAATTTTACAAAAATGAAGCTACTGGGGATCGCATCAGGGATAATGCTAAACTCACACAATAGCCTTGGATTCGTAAGAACCTCGTGTAGGGACTTATTTTTGAAATGATGGTAGGAACTTTTTTAAACCTGAACAGTGATACAAAAACATGAATATTTGAAAGTTTTTTCACCGCATAACATTGTATATTTTTTTGCAAATTTTGCTCGAAAAGCATTTATTTCAATCTGTAGATTAGAGTAACAGTTTTTTTCTGGTACAAGATTTTTGATAACCGTACTGAGTACAAAGAATGTTCTCAAAATCTAGATATGAACAATTATAAAAGGGGATAATCCAGCCTCTTCCTGTTTCTTTTT
>CM060350.1:2899074-2904074 GCA_030674155.1 Stramonita haemastoma
ACACACCACACACACACACACACCACACACATTAACCCCCCCCCCCTCCCCGCAAAAATCCAACAAAAAACAACCAAAAAAACCTCCAGAAAAAGACCCCCCCAAAAACAACAACAACAACAACAACAACAACAACAACGCAACAAAACAAAACAAACACAACAACACATACCACCACTGTCACCACATACATCACCAAAACAACATACACACACCCTCCTCCCACCCCCCCTCCCCTCAAACACAACTCCCCATTCTCCCGCCCCCCCCTCCCCCCCCCCCCCCCCCCCACCACACACACACACACACACGGTGGGAACAGATAACAAGATTTACAAAACTGCATTCACACGGGAACTGGATTAAAAAAAAAAAAAGCACACGAGTGCTTATTCCATCATCCTCGAAGAAAAGAATACCACCCCCACCCCCACCCACCCCCCACCCCCGAAACACTAACCCATACACAGTGGATCGGTGGTCTAGGTGGTAACGCGCCTTGCCTAGAAAGCAAAAAGTTCGGGTTGGAGTGTGCGGTGGTTCGTACCCCGTTTGGGCCTAAACCTTTTCCCCCCATCCATTAGACCCCGAGTGGTGGTCTGGGTGCAAGTCTTTCGGATGAGACGATAAACCGAGTCCCGTGTGTTACACATCACTATTCAGCGCACGTAAAAGAACCCACGGCATCAAGGGGGTTGACCCTGGCAAAATTCTGTAGAAAAAAGCCACTCTGATAGGGAAACAAATACAGTTGCATGTAGGAAAAAGGGGAAAAAAAGGGTAGGCGCTGCACTTGTGGCGACGCGCTCTCCCCAGGGAGAGCAGCCCGAATTTCACGCAGAGAAATCTGCTGTGACTTAAAGTGGTACAAAATACAAAATACATATACAAAATTAAAAAGACAAAAATAATATCTACAGAGGCTGACGAAAGGTTATGATGACTTGATTTCGAGAAATCCACTCCCGCCAAGTAGATCACACACACACCACACACACACACACACACACACACACACACACACACACACACACACACACACACACACACACAACACACACACACACACACACACACACACACACAACACACACACATATCACCACCACACCACACCACATCACCCCACACACACACCACACTCACACACACACCCACTTTCCCCAAAAGTCCTTCGGATGGGACTTTAAACCGAGGCCCCGTGTGCGAACGCACGCCAGAACATCTTGCGCCACGTTAAATCCTGTTCCGCTTTTCGTAAGAGTAGGCCATCGTGTGCCGGTGGGAACAGATGACAATATTTACAAAAACTGCATACACACGGGACCGGATGAAAAAAGCACATGATTGTTTATTCTTTATCCTCGATATAAAAGAATAAATAAATAAATAAACACACACACACACACACACACACACACACACACACACAACACACACACACACACACACACACACACACACACACACACACACACACACACACACGCACAAGCTGAAGAAAAAATAGCAAATTTATAGCTTACTCAGAGTACCATCTGGAAATACAAGGTTGACTTTGACTTACACACACACACACACACACACACACACACACACACACACACACACACACACACACACACACACACACACACACACACACACACACACACACACACACACACACACACACACACACACACACATTGTTCAGTTCCTTTCCCATAACTGTGTTTTCAGTCAGTGCCAGGGCATTTCTTTTGTTGCGTGCTGCTATTATCCTCACATACATCTTCATCTTCATCACACACCACCACCATCACCATAGTCATGCCAACGAACCTACAGTACAGTACAGGCACTTGCGCTGACTCTTTGACTTTTGAGTCTCTGTGTGTGTGTGTGTGTGTCTGTGTGTGTGTCTGTGTCTGTGTCTGTGTCTGTCTGTCTGTCTGTCTGTTTTCTCTCTCTCTCTCTCTCTCTCTCTCTCCTCCTCTCTCTCTCTCTCTCCTCTCTCTCTCTCTCTCTCTCTCTCTCTTCTCTCTCTCTCTCTCTCTCTCTCTCTCTCTCTCTCTCTTTTCCATATATATATATACAGATTGTTGTTGTTTGAGGTTGTATTAGAATCCCAGCGGAGATATTCCGATTTAGGGACTGTGGACAGACAGAAGGCCAGAAAGTCAGAAGTTCTTCCACTTCAGCACCTGGGGCCACAGCCCAAAAAATGATGCAATTCTGTTGAAACCACAAGAGAGAACGCTTGTAGTCATTCGGATGAGACTCGAAACCGAGGCCCCGTGTGCGAATGCACGCAGAACATCTTGCGCACACGTTAAAACCCCGTTCCACCTTTCGGAAGAGAAGGCCATCGTGTGCCGGTAGGAGCGGATGACAAAATTATAACAAACCAGCATGCACACAGGTGTCGTGTTTAGACACCATCCCTGAAGAAAAAATCGGGGAGTTGGAGTTGGGGATCTTTGCGCCTGGTGGCAGCATGATCTGTGGCTCTGTAGGTCAAATGCAAGCGCTTTGATTTGTCTTTACAAGAGATAGCGCTATACAAATTCCATGTATTAATTATTAATTAAAAAAAAAAGTCACAGAAAAAAAGTCACAGTAAAAAAAGTCACAAAACTGAGTCGGAAAAAAAGTCACAGGAAAAAAAAGTCACAATCAGGTCAAACAAAGCCAAGTAAAAAAAAATCCAGTTGAAGTTGAGACTTTAAACCGAGGCCCCGTATGCGAATGCACGCAGAACATCTTGCGCGCACGTTAAATCCTGTTCCGCTTTTCGTAAGAGTAGGCCATAGTGTGCCGGTGGGAACAGATGACATTTACAAAACTGCATACACACGGGGACTGGGCGTAAAAAAAAAGCATATTAGTGCTTATACCATTATCCTCGATATATAATAATAATAATAATAATAATAATAATAATAATAATAATAATATATAATAATTTTAAAATCTCTCTTCTCTCTCTCTCTCTCTCTCTCTCTCTCTCTCTCTCTCTCTCTCTCTCTCTCTCTCTCTCTCTCTCTCTCTCTCCTCCACTCCACATCACACAACACACACACACACACACACACACACACACACACACACACACACACACACACACACACACACACACACACACACACACACACACACTTTTTGTGACTTTTTTTCCTGTGACTTTTTTTCCTGTGACTTTTTTTCTGTTACTTTTTTTCTGTTACTTTTTTTCTGTGACTTTTTTTCCTGTGATTTTTTTTATCCAATTACCGAGGGAACAGCCTGCCAAACATTGCACTGCTGTATGAGCCGAAGCTCATCAAAAGGACTTGCAAAATCAATACTGCAAGGCACTGTCCAAGGAGGAAGAAAAAAGAGGCAGACCAAGGAAGAGATGGGAGGGCAACATCAGCGAATGGACAGGCCTAGAACTCAACAAAACTTTTGAGAAAGGCAGAACAGAGAGAGAGGAATGAAGGGAACTGGTTGTCAAGTCTTCAGGGTGCCCCCCACGGTCGCCAGACTAAGGGATAGATAGATAGATAGATAGATAGATAGATAGATAGATAGATAGATAGATAGATAGATAGATAGATAGATAGGTAGATAGATAGGTAGATGGGTAGATAGGTAGACAGATAGAGATAGATAGACATATATATAGATAGACAGACAGTCACACAGATAGATAAATAGATAGACAGACACACAGATAGATATATAGATAGATAGATAGATAGATAGATAGATAGATAGATAGACAGAGAGACAGAGAGACAGAGAGACAAAGAGAGAGAGATCTTTATTTGCCAAGGGTTACAGATAAGCATTCGCATTAATTATTTTCCTCCGTTCCTTGCCCTGATTAGGGACTATCAGCAAATCAAGAAGGAACGCCTTCGCAAAAAGCACAACTACAAAACAACAATCTGACAATCAGTAAGATAAAGGAACAGGCGGTAAGTAAACGAACAGGTCACTGCAGGTACACGTTCTCTCCTTCTGTTAAAATAAAGAAACAAAGCAAAGAAACGCACACATTTCCTGAGAAAAATAAAGCTAAACTGTCAACAGCCTGAAGACTGCAGCTGTCTTAACGCTCATTTATATAGCCTGCTGTCTTTAGGAGAGATTTACATGCAGGGTGTGCGGGATATGTACTTACAAAGCCTTTTTCACTCCCTTTTCATTTGTATCGGGATGAGGGTAGCAATAGTCTATTATGCCGAACAGAGAACATATACAATCAACTTTTTTTTTTCAAAAGCATGTTAGAAAAAAATATTAAAAATACAATCTACCTTCCGTTTATCTTATTTTGCCTATGTCCATTGGTCCATGTTGCGCTAATGCGCGACTCCTAGAATTCCCTCCCCTGACCATGAAAAACACTGTTGCCTTCTTTAAAACTACTAAAATTCATAAAGGATTGTCGCCCCATGCTTTGAATTGCCTCCCTTAGCAAGAACGCTGTTGTCTTCTTTGTTCTTACTAAAATTCATAAAGGACCGCCATTTCAGGGAGTTAATTAAAGAAACCCACAAAATAACTTACACCACGAAGAATTCTTTCGTGTCTAGTTTGGAATAATATGACATCATTTAAATCCCTAAAATACCATTCTGACGGTAGATATCCCAAGATCATTATTTTGCTCCACTTCGGAAAACATTTATTTCAAACTCACAGAAATCATGCCGATACTTCGGACATTCTAGAGTATATATATATTTCTTTTGTGGAATGAGAATGAATGAATTATAAATGAATGAGTGAGTAACTTTATTTTTAATGGTTACAGAGTAAGTATTACATACTTTTTCCACCCTCCTTTGCCCTGATTAGGGACTATGTATTTAAAAAAAACAACCCACACAGGCAATCACCAACAACAGTTCAACCTATGATTTCAAAATAAAAAAGATATAGGTATTAATTAATTAATTAATACATGGAATTTGTATAGCGCTATCTCTTGTAAAGACAAATCAAAGCGCTTGCATTTGACCTACAGA
>CM060350.1:2924074-2926574 GCA_030674155.1 Stramonita haemastoma
TAACACCACATCCCCGCACTGTGTGTACTTGTTTTGGAGGATTGAGGAAATAAAATAATACCAGGTAGTTCTGAGAATGTGTTGGAAATGATCGTCAAAATGAGGATGGCTTGTGTTCCTACAGAATTGACCCCTGCGCATGCATGATTATTGCGGTGAGGAAGCTAGCAGACGATAAATGGACTGAGGGGGTACCGTGTTTGCTGAATATATATATATACATATTTTATTTATTATTTATTATTATTATATTTATTTTATTTATTTTATTTTCTTTTGTATTTTATATATATATAAATATCATACTTATATCTTATCATATATCTATTCATATACTATACTAATACAAATATATCTTTCTATATGTTAATTCTTATATTAGTATATATAGTTCTATATTTATTATATGTTTGTTTGGTTTTTCTTTTTTTGCTTTGTTTTTGTTTTTGTTTGTTTGTTGTTGTTGTTGTTCTTTTATAAAAAAGTCTAGCTTAACATTTTGTGCAAAATCACACGACTGTTTGAGTCAAGGCTTAGCCTTTCACATAAAAAGTTGTTTTTTATTTTTCTGAATGCCTTTGTACGTGCAGCTATATATTAAGAGTTCTATAGAGAAACGGAAGCGAAAATATGTTGGGTTTTTTTTTTTAAGTGGATCGGTGTCTAGGTGGTAACGCGCCTTGCCTAGAAAGCAAAAAGTCCGGGCTCGGAGTGTGCGGTGGTTCGTACCCCGTTTGGGCCCAAAACTTTTCCCCCATCCATTAAACCCTGAGTGGTGGTCTGGGCGCTAGTCTTTCGGATGAGACGATAAACCGAGGTCCCGTGTGTTACACATCACTATTTAGCGCACGTTAAAGAACCCACGGCAACAAGGGGATTGATATCCTGGCAAAATTCTGTAGAAAAAAAAGCTACTCTGATAGGGAAAAAATACAGTTCATGCAGGAAAAAAAAAAAAAAAATAATGGGTAGGCGCTGCACTTGTAGCGACGCGCTCTCCCCAGGGGAGAGAGAGAGAGAGAAGAGAGAGAGAGAGAGAGAGAGAGAGAGAGAGAGAGAGAGAGAGAGAGAGAGAGAGAGAGAGAGAGAGAGAGAGAGAGAGAGAGAGAGAGCAGCCCGAATTTCAGGCAGAGAAATCTGCTGTGACATAAAGTGGTACAAAATACAAAATACAAATACGAATTATACGAGGGCGGAAGGGGCAGGGTTGAAGCGAGCTACTATGTTGGTCTAACACTGGTTGACCCCCAGAAGGTCACCACAGCAGTCTCTCATCTAATCTGATTAGAAATTCGGCCTTGACAGTCGTTTTGAATTGAAAACAAGAAACCCTATCTAACGGTTATCACTACAGAACCATCCATACCGGCTGTAGGCCTACCTACTGTGAACCAGCCATGGCCTTCAATGTGAACTGGAACAATAGACATTAATTTATGTAAGCACCGCTGACTGAGCTAGTTTCTCTACAAGGATTCCGCCATCACTGTCCTCCCCCCCTCCCTCCCCCCCCCCTTCCTCCCTTCTCCCCCTTCTCCCCCCCCCCCCCTCCTGCCCGCTATCCAAACCTCCTCTCTCACTCACCCACCCTCCCCCCTCTCTCTCTCCCCCCTCTCTTCCCACCTTCCTTCCCTTCCCTTCCCCCCCCCCCTCTCTCTTCCCCCTCTCTCCCCTCACCCCCACCTTCCCTTTCCCCCCCCCCCTTCTCTCTCTCTCTCTCTCTCTCTCTCTCTCTTTGCCTGCTTGCCTGCCCTTTCTCTCTCTCTCTCTCTCTCTCTCTCTCTCTCTCTCTCTCTCTCTCTTTTGTCTTTTCAAGAGTAGAAGGCCAGCATTTTGGTTAGCCTATAGGAAGAGATCTAAGCCGAGGCGAACTAGTAACAGTGTAGGTTGTTGGACTAGTAGGACTAATAGTCTACTGTGTGCGGTGAGAGAGAGAGAGAGAGAGAGAGAGAGAGAGAGCAGAGACTGGACTATATATATTCTGTTCGCATATATTAAGGTATGGTGGTGGTCAAAGGCTGGTTAAGAGTTGGTTAGAAGGCTAGATACCTATACTAGTTTCTTGTGGGTGCTGTCTATATTTCCAGTGTGTGTGTGTGTGTGTGTGAGTGTGAGGGGTTTTTTTTCCTTCAATTTTTTTGTGTGTGTGGGGACTGTATCTATTTATCTGTGTTTTGCAAGTGTGTGGGTTTTGGATTTTTCTGGTCAAAAGGTAGGGTGAAGCGATTTATTTTGTTTTGTTTTGTTTTTATTTTTGGAGTGTTATTTTCTCTCTGTCTCTGTCTTCTCTGTCTCTGTCTCTGTCTCTGTCTCTGTCTCTGTCTCTCTGTCTCTCTCTCTCTCTCTCTCTCTCTCTCTCTCTCTCCCTCTCTCTCTCTCTCTCTCTGTCTCTCTTCTCTCTCTTTCCCCCCCCGGTGTGTTGTGGGTGTGTGTGTGTGTGTGTGTGTTGTGTGTGTGTGTGTGACTGTGTGCGTGCATGCGTGCGCGCTTGCTGACTTGC
>CM060350.1:2931574-2934074 GCA_030674155.1 Stramonita haemastoma
GGAGAAGAAGAAGAATTGCAAAAGAAGAAGAAGAAGAAGAAGAAGAAGAAGAAGAAGAAGAAGGAGAAGGAGAAGAAGAAAAAGAATTGCATAGAAGAAGAAGAAGAAGAAGAAGAAGAAGAAGAAGAAGAAGAAGAAGAAGAAGAACAAGAACAAGAACAAGAACAAGAACAAGAAGAAGAATTGCAAACAAGTAGGAGAAGAAGAAGAAGGAGGAGGAGGAGAAGGAGAAGAAAAATTGCGAAGAAGAAATGCGAAGAAGAAGAAGAAGAAGAGAAGAAGAAGAAGAAGAAGAGAAGAGAAGAAGAAGAAGAAGAAGAGAAGAAGAGAAGAAGAAGAAGAAGAATTCTGAAGAAGAAGAAGAATTCGAAGAATGCGAAGAAGAAGAAGAATGCGAAGAAGAAGAAGAATGCGAAGAAGAAGAAGAAATGCGAAGAGAAGAAGAAGAATGCGAAGAAGAAGAAGAATGCGAAGAAGAAGAAGAAGAAGAAGAAGAAGAAGAATTGCGAAGAAGAAGAAGAAGAATTGCGAAGAAGAAGAATTCTGAAGAAGAAGAAGAAGAAGAAGAAGAAGAAGAAGAAGAAAGAAGAAAGAAGAAAGAAGAAGAAGAATTGCAAACAAGAAGGAGAAGAAGAAGGAGGAGGAGGAGGAGAAGGAGAAGAAGAATTGCGAAGAAGAAATGCGAAGAAGAAGAAGAAGAAGAAGAAGAAGAAGAAGAAGAAGAAGAAGAAGAAGAAGAAGAAGAAGAGAATGCGAAGAAGAAGAAATGCGAAGAAGAAGAAGAAGAAGAGAAGAAGAAGAAGAAGAAGAGAAGAAGAAGAAGAAGAAGAAAGCGAAGAAGAAAAAGAAGAAAAAGAAGAAGAAGAAGAAATGCGAAGAAGAAGAAGAAGAAGAAGAAGAAGAAGAAGAAGAAGAAGAAGAAGAAGAAGAAGAAGAAGAAGAAGAATGCGAAGAATGCGAAGAAGAATGCGAAGGAATGCGAAGAAGAAGAAGAAGAATGCGAAGAAGAAGAATGCGAAGAAGAAGAAGAAGAAGAAGAATGCGAAGAAGAAGAGAAGAAGAAGAAGAAGAAGAAGAAGAAGAAGAAGAAGAAGAAAAAGAAGGAAACAGACAGACCGATAAACAAAACACAGCTAGGTCTGACATTAACATCTCATATCTTTTCCCCTTCCTATTGCCTGCCTAATGTCACTTTTTAGTGGACAGACGTTTAAAACGAACACACACACACGCACATACACACACATAACACGAACGCATGCACGCACACACACATGCACACACATGCACGCACGCATGCACGAGTACACGCATGCAAGCACGCACGCACACACGCATGCACGCACCTACATACATACACACAAACACGCACGACGCACGCACGCACGCACGCATGCATGCACGCAAGCACGCACGCACGCACACACACACACTCTCTCTTTCCCTCTCTCTCTCACCCCCTCCCCCCTACACCACACACCCCACACACACACACACACACACACACACACACACACACACACACACACACACACACACACACACACATGATCTGATGACCTGGGTTCGAATCTCTTTCAAGAGGATTTTTCCTCTGGAGTTAACATCAGTGCTGACTCCATTCTCCCCAAAAGTCCTTCGTTTGAGACTATAAATCGAGGTCCCCTGTGCGAACGCACGCAGAACATCTTGCGCACACGTTAAAACCCGTTCCGCTATTCGGAAGAGTAGGCCATTGTGTTCCGGTGAGAGTGGATGACAAAATTGACAAAACTGCGTACACACAGGGACTGAATGTAAAGAAAAGGCATACGGGTGCATTATTCCATCATCTTCGAAATATAAAAAAGAACACAACATACCTACTATACCATACTACATCATACCATACTATGGCACCCTACCATACCATACCATACCATACCATACCATACCATACCATACCATACCATACCATACCATACCATACCATACCATAATCAACGTTGTACCATACCATACCATACCATACATACATACCATACCATACCATACCATACCATACCATACCATACCATACCATACCATACGTTACCTACCATACCATACCATACCATACCAACTCCATACCATACCATCAACCATACCATACCATACCATACCTACAACCAACCACCACACCACACCACACCACACCACACAACCCCACCACACCACACCACACCACACCATACCATACCATACCATACCACACCAACCACACCACACCATACTACACCACACCACACCACACCACACCACACCACACCACACCACACCACACCACACCACACCAAACCATAAACTGAACGGCAGTTCGCTATTTCAGAACACAATTACACCCGCCATATATCCTTCGCACATGCGCAGGTGGGAGGGGAAAAAAAAAAAAGGCCGGGGGGGAAAAACAAGGAAAGACAACTGTTACCTCTTATACACCCAGGCATTGTTTACCCACTGCAGGATGTAGCCTTCCCCTCCC
>CM060350.1:2941574-2943107 GCA_030674155.1 Stramonita haemastoma
TGGAAATGATAATCCACATGAAGATTGCTCCTGTTCCTTCAATGTTGATTCCTCCTTCCTCTCTCCCTCCTCCTCTTCTTCTTCTTCTTCTTCTTCTTCTTTTCTTCTTCTTCTCTTCTTCTTCTTCTTCTTCTTCTTCTTCTTCTTCTTCTTTTCTTCTTCAAGTCAATTATTCCAGATGGCTGTCAGGGTAAACACGTGGGATGTTAGGTCGACAGTTTTCTCCCAGCCTGGTCTGTCTGTCTGTCTATCTGTCTGTCTCTCTTGTCTGTCTATCTGTTTATCTGTCTGTCTGTCTGTCTGTATATCTGTCTGTCTCTCTGTCTATCTGTCTCTCTGTCTGTTTGTCTCTCTGTCTGTATAATTACATGCCTGTCTATCTGTCTGTCTTGTCTATCGGTATATATGTCTGTCTCTCTGTCTGTATATGTATGTATGTATGTATATGTAATATATATATATATATATATATATATGTTATATGTATATATGTATATGTGTGTGTGTGTGTGTGTGTGTTGTGTGTGTGTGTGTGTGTATGTGTGTGTGTGGTTGTTGTGTGTGTGTGTGTTCTCCCTGTCTGTATATATGTCTGTCTGTCCGTTTCTCTCTGTCTATCTGTTTGTCTGTCTGTCTGTCTGTCTTTATATATATATTTATATATATATATATATATATATATATATATATATATATATATATATATATATATATATATATATATGTCTAGCCGCCGCTGTAGCTAGTGTATATATTATATATATATATAAATATATATATATATATATATATTATATTATATATATATATATATATATATATATATATATATATATAGTATATATATATAGTTTAGCCGCCGCTGTATCCTAGTGGTTAGGGCGTTGGACTCTTAATCTAAGGTTGCGGGTTCGATCCAGCTTTCGGCTATGGTGTTGTGCCCTTGGAAAAGGCACTTTACGGCTATTTTCTCACCCCACCCAGGTGTAAAAGGGGTACCAACCTTGTGTTGGGGGTTAACCCTGCGATAAACTGGCGTCCTATCCAGGGGGGGTCTATGACTCTCAGTCGCTAACGCCACAGAAACCGGGATAAGCACCGGCTGATGAGCCTTAGGCTCGGGACAGACTTTAACTTTTTATATGTATATATGTCTATCTGTCTGTCTGTCTGTTATCTGTATATCTCTCTGTCTGTATATTCTGCCTCCCTGTCTGTTTTATTGTCTGTCTCTCTGTCGGTCTGTCTATGTGTATATCTGTCTCCCTGTCGTTTTATATCTGTCTCCCTGTCTGTCTATCTATCTATCTGTCAGTCTATCTATCTATCTATCTATCTATCTATCTATCTATCTATCTATCTATCTATCTATCTATCTATCTATCTATCTATCTATCTATCTATCTGTCAGTCTGTCTGTATATCTATCTATCTATCTATCTATCTATCTATCTATCTATCTATCTATCTATCTATCTTTCTATCTATCTATCTATCTATCTATCTATCTATCTATCTGTCAGTCTGTCTGTA
>CM060350.1:2943207-2950707 GCA_030674155.1 Stramonita haemastoma
TGGCGGGTTAAAAAATTTTCAAAAAAAAAAAAAATTACAAATTTTTTTCAAAAAGTTTCAAACAACTGTTTTAGTTTAGTTAATATATATATATATTTTATATAAATTATTTTTTATATATTTATAATATTTATAATATACTTCATACAAAAATATTATATTTATTCTTTATACATTTATTTAACATCCCAATATTTTAATATTTTATATAATACATTATACATACATAAAATATATACATACATATATATATATATATATTTATTTTTTAAAAAAATTTTATATATTTAATTTTTAAAATTTTATATTTATATATATAAAAAAATTCCCCCATATTTTTTTTAATGGTGGTTAAAAAATAAAATTTTTTACTTGGTAAAAGAAAAATGATAAATTCACTCTCAACCCAAGCGGGGTTAAAGAAAAAAACCAAAAAACGAAAGTTACGGGGTTTTTTTTTCATACAATTTAAACCCAAATTTCACAAAATGATTTCATAGAAAAAAAAAATTTGGGGGGGCCAATACAATCTTTTAAAAATTTCACTAACTTTTGTCATTTCTTTTTTTTCTTTTCTGGTAAATTAACAAAATTTTGCTAAGATCTTAAAAACCCGTTTTGCTCCCCCGGGTTTTGGGAATTCCATTCAAAGAGATTTTCCCCCCGGGATTTAAAACTTTTCGGTGCCGTTTTCCACTCCCCCCAAACAGTCCTTCGGTTTGGGGGCCTTATAAACCAAAGGTTTTCCCCCGTGTCCCGGCCCGCACGCAAAAACATTTTTGCGACATTTTAAAAAAAACCTGTTTTGCTTTTTCAAAAAGAGTACCCCATTGTGTCCCCTGGTGGGGTGGATGACAAAATTTGAAAAACCCGGCATGACACGGGTACTGAGAAAAAGAAGCACATAATTTTTCCCATTATCTTTTTTTAAAAAAAGGAAAAAATTTTTAAAAAAGAAACCAAAAAATTTACCACCCTCAAAAAAATGTTTTTTCCGCCCCCCTCGAAACAATCAAACCACACACAAAAACCCCCACACACACACACAAAACACACACACACACACAGAATCATGTTTTAGTTTTTTAACCCTTTTTTGCAATTTTATCTTGGGGGGGCAATAAAAAACCCACCCCATCCCTCCTCCCCCCCCCCCCCCCCGCCACAAAAAACCAAACACACACACAGAGGCACGCACTCGTCCCCACGCCCCCCGCACGCACACACGCACACACACCCACACAAAAAACACACACAGATTTTTAAAAATTTTTTCCTCGAATTGTATACCCCGGGTTTTAAATAAAAAAACCCCCACACATTTATACCTGAGGAAAAAATAAAAACACACAAAAAAAATAAAAAAAGAACCAACCTTGGGGACACCTTTCTGGTAGATTTTTGAGCGGAAAATTTAAAAAAGCCGTTTATCTCCCCATCCACCCCCCCCCTTCCATCCATCTTTCCCCCCCCAAAATAAAATTTTTTCAAACCCTTTCTATCTACCTACCCCCCCCATCTTATTTACCATTTTTTTTTTTTTTTCTTTTCTTTTTTTTAAAAGGGCATGAAAAAGGGGGGCTTTTTGGCGCCCATTCCCCCCCCCTCTTGCTTTACCTTCCCTGACCCTAAAAGAGGGCAGGTTCCCCTTGGGGAAGTGGGGGAATTTTTTCAAAAAACCAAGGCATCGCAAAATTCGGTCACCCATCCAACGGTTTTAAAAACGCCCCCCCCGATCTGCTTAACTTGACTAGGGAAAAAAAGGGGGGGTGCTTGACCACTGTGCTATCCCGTTGCCTCCCCCCCCCCCCCCCCCCCCCCCCCCCCCCCAACCCCCCCCCCCCTTTTTGGTGTAAGTGTTCCAAAAAAAAAACCCCCCAAAACCAGAACTAAAAATTTGCGAGCATTCTTTTATTTTTTTTCCTCAAAAAGTCGGGAGTAGGCCCCTGCCTATAGGTTTTAAGGTAACCTCCAAAAAAAAAAACAACAATTACACTGCAAACTTCTCATTCTAGTGTGAAATTTCAATTGGGGGGTTTTCTCTTTTTGGGGGGAGTGAGGGAGTAAGAGGGAACATTTGAGAAAACGACCCCCCAGGGGGGTTAAGCGGGGAAAAACCCCAAAAACAAAAAAAAACAACAACAATATTGCATTCTATAAGGGGGGACACTACAAAAAAAGGGTCGTTCTCCCCATAATTATGAATAATCTCGAGTAGTATGTTAAGGGAAAAAAACGATTAAAATTTTAGGGAAAAAAAAAAAACCCCAAAGCATGTTTTTAAAAATACAGGGGCCCCCCTTTTTTTTTTTCCCGGGGCAGGCAAAATACCCTACAATTTTTATATATATTTTTATACGTGCATGGGGCGTGCATGTTGCACGCGCACGTTAAAACCAGGGGGAAAAAAAAAACTTTCCCCCCCCCCCCCCCCCCCCCCTGGGTTTAACCCAAAAGCCTGGGGACCTCGTCCCCTTGGGGCGTCCTTCCCCCTTCAACTCTAAAACCCCCCATAAAATTTTCCCTTCCCCCCTGACCCTTTCCCCCAAAAGGGGATGCCCCCTTTTTTGGCCGGGGGGGGGCCACCCCCAGCGATCTGGGCCCCTCCTTTGACCACTGCAAGGCCAAGGGGATTTTCCCCGGGGCAGATACCCCGGGAGTAAAAATCCGGCTGGGGAAATTTTGGGGGGGGGGGTTCTTTCATGGGGTGAACCAGCCCCGTCACAGAAACACAGACACATACAGGGGGCCCACAACGCACGCCGCACGGGACGCCACGCACGACGACACAAAACACACACACACACACGCACGCACGTACGCCACCACGCACAGGGGCCCCGCACGCCCAAAAAAACTCAAACCCAAAAAACACACACCCCCCCCCCCCCCCCCCCCCCCCCCCCCCACACACACACACAAAAACCCCCAAAACTTTTAAATTTTTGGGGAAAAAAAAAAATTGACTGGGGGGTAGCAGGTTTTTTCCCCCAAAAAAAGGAAAAAAAAACTACCCCATTTTTTTTTTTTATACCTTTTTGAAAATGGTTTTAATTTAAGTCAAGTAAAAACCCACTTTAATCCCCCTGAGGGCCGGACAATATTGACGGGGGTTTGATACAAACCCGGGGAAAGGGGAACCCCAGTTGTGGGGAAAATTGCACTCGAAAATTTTAGAACCGGGTTCGGTTCGTTTTTTTGGTCGGGGGGGTTTTTTTCCCCCGGGGGTTGACCCCAGTGCTGACCCAAAATCTCCCCCAAAAGTTTCCCCGGGTGAGACTTTAAAGGGGGGCCCCGTGTGCAAAGCCGCAATCATTTTCACCAACTTTTTAAACCCCTTTTTTCCCCTTTTGTGGGGTAGGCCATTGTGTGCCGGTTTTAGAAAAGTTCTTAAAAAAAAAAAAAATGCATACCACGGGGACTGGTTTTTTAAAAAAAAAAGCATACGATTGCTTTATTCCTTTTCCTTGATAGAAAAAAAAAAAATAAATAAATAAATAAATACATTAAAATTTTTTTTTTAAAAACCCAAAACCCCAAAGGGGTCTTTTACAAACCTTTAAAAATGGGGGGGTTGGTTTTGAGAGCAGTTTTGAGTTTTGAGGGGGGTTTCTTTTTTTGCTTGTAGCTGTTCACCACCCCGCCTTTTTTCCCCCCCTGCACTGCCCCCATCGTGGTTCCGGTTTTTTGGCATGCGCGGGGCCCCCCCTTTTTAAAATCACTTCCCATCACCGCAGAGAGCAGAAGGCGGAATATTCCCCCCACCCCTGCATCATTGTGTGATTTTGATGATCATAATGAAATTTTTAAAAATATGTTTTAATGATAAAAAAAAAAACCATAATTTAAAAAAGTAAATGATATGATGTTGAAAAATAAAAAATTTTAATTTTATTAATAATAATAATAATAAAAAAAATAAATAATGATGATGATGGGGGATTTTTTATAAAACAAGGATGATGGTGATATGTTGATGAAAAAATAAAATTTAAAATTAAAAAAATTTTAATAAAATAAAATTTAAAAAAAAAAAAAAAAATAAAAAAAAAAAAAATACAGGAGAGACAGCAAAGAGGCCTGGTTTTTCGCTCACAACCTGCCCCCTTTTTGAGGGGTGATAATATTAATAATGATGATGTTGATGATGATGAAAAAGGGATTTTTAACCAAAAAACAATCATCTTCATCGAAAAAACAATAATAATAGTGATGAGGGTTGAGATGATGATTGGGGGATGTTGATGATGAAAAGGGGATTTTTGTAAATACAATAATGATAACCCCACAGAGAGACAGCACAGAGGCCTGAGTGTTGGCCACACCCTGCCCCCCGGTTGTGATATTAAAATAAAATTTAATTTAAAAAAAATTAATAAAAATTAATAAAATTTTAAAAAAAATAATGTAATGAAATTTTAAAAGGGGAAAATAACAAATAAACCAAACCCCAATAATGATAATAATAATAATGTTGATGATTTTTAATGAAAAAAAAAAAAGGCCAGCAAAAAAAAATAAAATTTTAATAAAAAAAAGGAAGAAGAAAAGGGGAAGAAGAAAAAGAAAAAGGGAAGAAAACGGGGGACGGGACGACGGGGACGACGCGAACGCGACGATGTTGATGATGATGATATGGGGGACGCGTTGATGACGACGCGACGATGTGATAATGATCATATTTTAAAAAACAAAACCCCAAACAATAAAAAAAAACCCCACAAACAAAAAAAACAACAATAAATAAAAAAAAATAAGTCCGTTTTCCATTCCCCCTGTTTAAAAAGGGGAATAAAAAAAAAATAAACAGGGTTTAAACAATTCCCCGACTGGGCCCCCGCCCCCCTTTTTAGAAAAGGGGTTTTTCTCCTTAAAACCCCCTTTCCCATCCCCACCCCTTCCATTCCCCTTTTTTGAGGGGCGGGTGAGCGAAGGTCATGGCCTTTATAGTCAGCTCCGGTTTTTGCTGGCCTGAAGGTTTGGGGGTGGCCCAAAAAGAACTTTAGGTCGGGGGGGGGTTTTCCCTTTTTTGCCGGCTGGTACCCCTTTCCCCCGCACCGCGGCCCCCCTCAGAGCTTCTTTCGTGCCTAGCAAAAAACTGTTAGGAAAGGGAAAAGAGGAAGGAAGCGGATCGGTGGTTTTAGTTGGTTTAGGGAACGCGCATGCCTTTTTCCCTTTTTTGTGTGTGTGTGTGGGGGTGGGGTGTGTGTGTGTGTGTGTTTGGGTTTTTGTGTGTGTGTGTGTGTTTTGTGTGGTGTGTGTTGTGGTGTGTGTTTGTCGGGGGTTTTGTGGGTGTGTGTGGGTTTTTGTGGGGTGTGTGTGTGTGTGTTTGTGTGTGTGTGTGGGGTTTGTCGTGGGTGTGTGGGTTTTTCTGTGTGTGTGTGTGGGGGTGTGGTGTGGTGTTTTTGGGGGTGTGTGTGTGTGTGTGTTTTTCTGTCTGTCTTTCCGGGGTTTTTCTGTCTGTCTGTCTGTCTGTCTGTCTGTGTCTCTTTTGTCTGTCTCTCTGTGTTTTGTCTGTGTTTCTGTGTTTCTGGTTTCTGTCTTTTGTCTGTCTGCCCCCTTGTCTGTCTGTTGTCTGTCTGTTGTCTGATGTCTGTTTGTCTGTCTTCTCTCTCTCTCCTCTTCTCCTCTCTCTCTTTTCCCCTTCTCTCTCTCTTCTCTCTTTCCCCTCTGTGTGGGGGGGCGGAGGGGAGGGTTTTAGAAACCTTGCGCTGGCAATTTTGGGGGCCCCCGGGGTTTGTTCCCGGGTTAAAAATTTTTTTTCTCCTGGAGTTAAAATTAGGCGACCCAAAACTCCCCCAAAAAATCCTTCGGGTGAGATTTTTTAAACCCGGGGGCCCCCCGTGCGGGAAAGTACGCAGAAAATTTTATGCGAAAAACTTTTTAAAACTTGTTCCGCTTTTCTTAAGGGGTAGGCTATAAAAAGAAAAAGGGAACCCCGATGACATTTAAAAAAAAACTGCATACAAACGGGGGATCGGATTTTAAAAAAAACCCCATGATTGTTAGACGGGAAAAAGGGGATAGCCCGGGCAGACAGACCCCAAAGACAAAAAGAGCCCCCATACGCAACCCCACCGGGGCAGAAAAGGGAAAAAACGAAAATTTAAAAACAGAGAAAGAGGGGAAGACAGAAAGGCAGAGAAAAAAGACAGAGAGATAGGGGGGGACAGGGAAACACACACACCCCCCACAACACACACACACCACACACACCCACACACACACAACCCAACAACACCACACAAAACAAACAAAACACACCCACCGGCGCGGGCCCGCCCCCCGTACACAAACAAAAAAAAAAAAAAGCCCCCAAACCACCCACAAACAAGGCAAAAATTTTCCCAAAAACCCCAACCCCCCCTCTCAAAACCTTTTTACCAAACTCGGGGGAAGGGGGACAAGCCCAGGGCAGCTTTCCCCGTTTTAAAAGAAAACCCAAAAAATTGGCCTTGGCCTTCAAAAGGCCCAAAAAACACTGGAACTCGAACCTGGCTTCCGGGGGGAAGGCCAAAAATAAGGCCCCCCCGTGTTGGGGGCCCCGTGAGGGGCTTTGGCCTCGAAGTATTGCTGATGAGCGAAGGCCGGCAACAGGGGATGAGAACGTCGCTCCCGGTGACAGCTTTCTGGGCGTTTTGGTCCCGAACGGGGGGTCTTCCTTTGATCTGCAGAATGAAGGAAATGAAGGAATGGTTTTGAATGAAAGAGACGACAGCAGACAGACAGAAGGCAAACAGGACAAAAACAGGCAAAACAGACAGGCGACAGACGCAGGGACAGGCAGACAGACAGACAGACGACAGACAGCAGACGGGAGGGGGTTTTTCCTTTGATCTGTAGATCGAAGGGATAGTTGGCCTGAATGGATGGATGGGTGGTTGGATGGATGAAATTGAATGGATGGGTGGATGGACGAGGGAATTAATGGATGGATGGATAGATGGTGGATGAATTAAATGAAGAATGGAAAGGATGGAATGGATGGAGGGGTTGAAATGGAAAAATGAATGAATGAATGGATGGATGCTCCGGGGGACCGTTGGCGTTTTTGGCCCAACGAACGGGTCTTCCTTTGATCGCAAAAATGAAGGAATGGTGGATGAAAGAGACAGACAAAACATACGACGACAGACGGGACAAACAGACGGGGTCTTCCTTTGATTGTAAAAACGAAGGGATAGATGGTTTGAATGGTGGATGGGTGGATGGAGGGATGAATAAATGGAGGATGGTGGATGGGATGAATTAAAATTGATGGAGGGGGGTTGGGGGGATGGGTGGGGTTGGATTTGGATGGGGATGGATGGATTGGATGGATGGATGTTTTCGGTGACGTTTTTTTTTCGTCTTTTGGTTAACGATCGCTGGTCTTCCTTTGATTGCAGAATGATTAAAGGATGGATGGATGGATGGTTTGAATTAATATGGAGGGGATGGAGGGGATGAAATGGAGGGTGGATGGATGGATTGGAGGGATGGAATGGAGGGGTGGATGGA
>CM060350.1:2963207-2965707 GCA_030674155.1 Stramonita haemastoma
AAAATCAACACGAAAACAATCCCGACAAACAAGCGCAACCAACCAACACATAACCATACAACACTTACCTTTTTTTTTTTTTTGCTTTTACAAAAACGATACCCCTCCAACGAAAAACTCCCAACACTTGTCGTTTTTCGATGTCCAAAAAACAACAACAAACCAAAAGATGGAACCAGAATCAACGGTTTTTTGGGTCCAAAATGAGCAGACGACTGACTGAAGACACCTTCTTTACAAACGTCGTCTGCTTCGGTGAAGTTATTAATAGCCTGCCGACGGGGAACTGACTACACGAAGGATATTGCTTTGCTAGCTTTACTTTGACTGTCAATTCAGGGAACATCGACTCCAATGTGCCTTCGAGCGTGCAAGCTCATGGTGTGAAAACCTGCCCAGTCGCTTTCCTTAACTGCTCTTTTTTTTTTTTTACCTCCCCCCTGCCCCTCCCCCCCCTCTCTCCCCCCCCCCCCCCCCCCCCTCTCTCTCTCTCTCTCTCTCTCTCTCTCTCTCTCTCTCTCTTTACTAGCCTAATGCACTAGATTCTGTTTGCATTTGCTCCTAGTATAATCCTAATATCATTAGAAATTTAGCTTTTTATTCACATGGAATAAAAGATAAAATAAAGAGATAATTATCATGTTATCCAAAGATCCAACGATTTTTTTTTCTCCTGTGGATTTGTTTGTCATTGGTCATGTGTGTTTCTTTCATTATTCAGTGAGTGGATCAGCAAACCTCCTTCATGTATGGGTCAATGGCCTTTCATGAATAAATTCTTTCATAGTTCTCTCTCTCTCTCTCTCTCTCTCTCTCTCTCTCTCTCTCTCTCTCTCTCTCTCTCTCTCTCTCTCTTCTCTCTCTCTCTCTCTCTCTCTCTCTCTCTCTCTGATCATTATTGTTGCTATGCTGCTTATTTGAGTTTGTCTGTGCATGTGCATGTGCATGTGCGTGCGTGCGTGTGTGTGGTGTGTGTGTGTGTGTGTGTGTGTGTGTGTGTGTGTGTGTGTGTGTGTGTGTGTGTGTGTGTGGTTTTTCCTTTCATTTCCTTTTTTCCGATTTTTTTTTGTGTGAGAGCATGGTGTAAAGAAGCTTTGTGCTTATGCATTTACTCTCAATAAACATTTCGAGTTCGAGTTCGAGTTCTCTGGTGAATAAATTCTTTCAGAGCTCTCTCTCTGTGTCTCTGTCTCTCTCTGTCTCCTCTCTCTTGAATACATTCTTTCGGAGCTCTCTCTCTCTTCTTGAATACATTCTTTCGGAGCTCTCTCTCTCTTCTCTCTCTCTCTCTCTCCTCTCTCTCTCTCTCTTCTCTCTCTCTCTCTCTCTTCTGTGGTTGAATCTTTCTTCTTCTCTCTCTCTCTCTCTCTCTCTTCTCTCTCTCTCTCTCTCTCTCTCTCTCTCTCTCTCTCTCTCTCTCTCTCTCTCTCTCTCTGTGCCATACATAGTACAGCTTTTTGGGATTCCTCTATGCAAGATGAATCGATGCGTAGCTAGTCCAGCTGGCAAAAGCTCGTAAAAAAACACGAATTGTGGTTGGTACTACTATCACAGCTGTGACACATTATGAAGGGAGGCTATTCATTTGGTGAGTCACCGTTTTTATAGGTCTAGCTACATGTATATACACACCACATCAGCATTTTGTGAAGGTCAGCAAAAATCACATTTGATGTGGATTGATTTTTGTTTTTTCTTTTGATGTGGATTGCTTTTTTTGTTTTTTCTTTTGATGTGGATTGATTTTTTTGTTTTTCTTTTGATGTGGATTGATTTTTGTTTTTTCTTTTGATGGGAATTTGATTTTTTTTGTTTTTTGTTTTGATGTGGATTGATTTTTTTGTTTTTCTTTTGATGTGGATTGGTTTTTGTTTTTTCTTTTGATGCAGATTAATTTTTGTTTTTAACGTGCCTAGTTGATCTTCTGCATGTGTATGTATGATATACACGAAAGGAAGGAAGGAAGGCACTGGCAGGTCTGCACGAGGTGTGGACCTAGGGGATCGTAAAAAAAGAGAGAAATCTTCACCCTTAATTCCCCTAACACCACCACCGAGATTCATGGAGTCAGAGGATTGAAGTCACGCAATCCTACACAAGCGTGACATAAAAGCCCTGGACATCAACACAGAGAACTGGGAGGAGGTAGCGGCTGACCGCAACAAATGGCGCAGTGTTCTCCACAAACAGCTGAAGTGTGGTGAAGAAAAGATCCACACCGCAGCAAACGAAAAGAGAGCCAAGTGGAAGGCATGTATGTACTCCAGCCACCTCAACAGGCCACATCTGCATCAGATGCAACAGAGACTGCCACTTTCGCATCGGACTGACCAGCCACAGCCGGCGATGTCGCTGAACAAATGACCTTTCTTCTGGTGCGAATTCCATAGTCGACACTGACTGACGGAGGCCTACTGCTACTAGTAGTTTATCCTCTGAAGTCGGGGTATGGCTGCCTATACTATGACGAGGTACTTGAAAAAACAAGTCATACACGCAA
>CM060350.1:2970707-2987248 GCA_030674155.1 Stramonita haemastoma
TTAAGTGATTTTTCAACTGATTTTTGACTGATTTTTATTTTTGATACATTTTAACTGTTTTGGGAGCTTGTTCCATAAATCACTACCTGAATATAGGAAGCTTGCTTTGTAAAGATTGTTTTCTGGGTCTGGGAAATGTTAGTAGATGGTTATGCCTGTGCTCATTAATTTTGAATCTTATTGGTGATCTTGGGGGGGCATTTCCATTGACAACTTTTTGTACAAATAGAGCTTTATTGAAATAAAGCCTGTTTTGGAATGTAAAAATATTTGTTTGCTTATAATCATTGATGGTTAGGGAGCTTGATTTTAATAGGACAAGTTTTAGTGCTCTTTTATATAATCGATGAATGAATTTCAAATTAGTTTCACTGCAGTTGTCCAAGAGATGGGCATAGTCAACTATAGGCAAGATGTGTCCACAAAAAAAGAGTTTGCGTGAATGACTATCTAGAAAGTGTTTTATTTTTGATAGCTGACGTACCTTGTTTGTAAGACGTTTTCCTAGTGCCATCACATGGTCAGTCCAAGTAAGGATTTTTGTTGATAATTACACCCAGAATTTTGTGTGATGTCGACTTCTTCAATAATTTTTTTGATCTATCAACAGAGGTTGAAATTTACTTTTCATTTTTTGCCTCTTTTGTCTTGCTAGTATGTACATACTCTTAGTTTTTTGTGCATTTAAGGACATATGGTTTAATTGAGTCCAAGTAATCAATTTGTTGATATTGTTTTGGAGTTTGAGTGTTAGTCTGTGGGGGGTCAGTATCACTACAAAAGAGGGATGTGTCATCAGCAAACATTTCACAACTACAATCTAGAAATAAGGGTAAGTCATTTACATATATTGAGAACAAAAGAGGACCAATATTGATCCCTTGTGGTACTCCATATTTAATAGGTACTAATTCTGATGTTTGATTATTTGCAGTTACCAGCTGCTGTCTATCTAACAAAAAAACTTTTTAAAAAGATTGATTATTTCAGGTGTTAGTTTATTATAGGTGAAGTTTACGCACTAGCAAGGACGTGATTAATTACATTCAAATGCTTTTTCAAAGTCAACAAAAATTAGGCCTGTATAGTTATTTTCATTTATGTTGTGTAGGAGACTGTCAGTAAGTTGAGTTAGAGCTGTGTGGACAGAATAGTTTTTACGAAAGCCTGACTGATCTTCATTTTTATTAGATTGTTGTTAACAAAAGTAGGAATATAAAGATTTTTGGATATGTTTTTCGATGGGTTTAGATAAGACCGATAGGATTGAAAATTGGTCTGTAGTTTGAAGGACAAGAGAATCTCCAGATTTGTGGACAGGTTATGACTTTTGCCTTTTTAAATATGAGAGGGAAAGTTGCTTTTATCTATGCACAGTTATATAGATATGTCAGTGTTTCAGCTATAATAGGACCAGAAAGTTTCAATATTTTTCCATCCAGATTGTCAAGGTCACGTGTTCTGGAATTTTTGTTGAGAGATAGACTTTCCAAACACGTCTTTAATTGTCATTGGCAATAATTCAACGGGAATTTAATTTCTTTTGAATCAATATATTGTTCTAAGGTTTTGGAGGTCATTTTCATTTGACTTATCGCATTGATATGATTTTAGTAGCGATGTTTGAGAAATGGGTGTTCAGTTCATCAGCTGTTATGTCTTTAACTGTCTTTTGGCTTTTTGATATAGGTCTATTATTTAAATATTGATGGCTTTCCATACCTGGCGAGAGTCGGTAGTTGTGATTAACAGTTTTTGAAAGTTAATCACGTTTTGATCTGCGTTTTAGTGAAGTTACTTTGTTTCTTTGCATTTTAAATTCATCTTTTGTACCATGGGTTTTCAAATGGTCTCTTAAGCGCATTTCAGACTCTATGTCTTTTGTTATCCAAGGAGGTTTAATTTTTTCTTTAACTCTTTTTTTGATGAAGGGGGCCATGCCTATCATACACTGATATAAATGTGGTAATCCAGAATTCTGCAGCTTCGTTGGGGTCTCTGATTTGATAAATGTTTTGGGAATGGCGAGTTTATCAAGTCTGAAAGAAAGTCTTGTTCGCTGAAGTTATTAAATTTTCTGTAAAAGATGGTTTTATGTCCTACTTTGGGAATTTTGACACGATGTTTAAACCAAGTAAAACACACAGAATTGTGATCACTGCATCCACAGGAGGGGGGCACATACTTCTGCTATGTTTTGTTTTGTAGTAGTATAGATATGATCTATCAAAGTTCTAGAGTTATCTGTTACCCGAGTTGGTTTGTCTATTAGTTGTTCCAGGCCATGCATAGTAATGTTGTGACTCCATTTAGGCTTGGGTTTTAATAAATCGATGTTAAAATCCCCAAGAATAATTGTTTCATAGTTTAAAAGTGTCACTTCATTCCATAAGAGAGTTGAATTTTTCAAACCATTCTGTGGTTTCGAAGGATTTCTGTATATGAATCCTATTAATATTGGACTATTGTGTTTTAATTTTATTTCAATCCAAATCGATTCAATGTCATATACATCAAAGTTGTTATAGTCTTTTACAACTCAGTGAAGAAGCAAAATATGTTAATAACCCAGTGGACTTGGGCTTGTTTGGATCCTGTCGAAAGATCTGATATCTGGGATATTCATGCATGTGTCAGTTACGTGTTGGTGAGAGTCGAGATTCAGCAAGGCAAAACAAATGAAATTGATTCCCATCGTTGTGCAGTATGGTCGAAATATCATCTTTTTTGTTTGTTGCATTGTTGATATTCAGGTAGCCTAACGGAGGCCTTGCTTTGTGGGCACTTGTCTAAAGTTAGAGGACATGTTAAGATTGATTGTTTTTATATATGTATGTATATAAGATCTATCAAAATAGGAGACGATTATCAATTTTTTTTAAACAAAATAAGCTATAATACAATTTCGAAAACTTAAATATCAACACAAATCAAAATCTGTAAGGAATGAATGTGTTATAATAAACAACTTTTTGAATCCCAGTCCCGTTTTTACATAGATCGTATATAGTCATAAAAAATAATAAAGCATATAAATTGGGAAAAAAATATTTTAAGAAAAACTAAAATACAACAAATTTTGCTAAATCAATATAACCAACCACACACTAAATATTAATATGATTACTAAACACAAAAAGATACAGTGACAAAGAATAATAAATGAAAAGCAAACGAAAATATAGTATCGAGAATTGGTTCAAAACTCCAATCCACTAGCCCAACACAACAACTGCCCTGTTGCAAAAGTCTCTCAATCCTGATATACCTGCTAAATATAGAAGGCAATTTTTCCACTCAAATGGAATACACACTGCAGCATGACATTGATCAACATCGTTTGATGTTGGGAAAAAAAATAAAAATAAAAAAAAAATTTAAAAAAAAGAAAAAAAGGGGGGGGTGTGGGGTGGGGGCTGGGTGAAAGTATGGAGAGAGGAGAGAGAGAGAGGAGAGAGTGAGAGAGTAGAGAAAAGGATGAGAGAGAGAGAGAGAGAGATATCCATTCACGAAAAATTGAAGCAATCATTTTTTCATCAATGGGAGCACTGCATTTAAATTTGGACACCTGCACAAACACATTTGTAATTATTTAGAACATTATACATGGGCTGTATGTTTGATGCAGGCTTGCAGGCAGACATTTATCGCATGCATGCACACACACGCACGCACACACACGTTCACATAATTATTTATACACGTACTCACGGGGTGCATACGCATACGCAAGCACGCATGCTTACATACCACGCAAGCACACACATGCTCACCGGCATATCCAGACACACAAACACACACGCACACATACGCACGCACACACGCACGCATGCATGCACTCACGCACGCACACACACACACATGCACTCACGCATGCTTACATACACACAAACAGACACACACTCGTGGTGAAACATGCATACACATGTTCACTTACACATACACTCAAAACACACACTCCCCCCTCCTCTTCCCCTCTACACACACTCACTGGTACACACACACACACACACACACACACACACACACACACACACACTCGCACACACTAATGGGTCAAACATTGAAGTAGTTCGAAAGTACTTTCACAAGTGGCTGTGTAACTGCCACGGAGTGTTGTCTTCCTAATACACTTGTGACTTCGGAACTATGGGGGTTCCTAGGCTTGGGGATCGGAAAGTTTCTGTCCAGTAATGGACCTAGTGTGGCTTTGTCGCTGGTCGCACGGTTGGGTGGGGTTGGAGAAGTCCTCCCTATGTTGAAGGCGGCAGATCGTGTACCTACACCTCTGGCTGCTTCAGCATAGGTAGACTTTCTGTCGTGGGGATGTACATAGGGTCTGTTGTTCATCTCAGGCCTCATGGTTGGCGGCTGTCGGTGGTTTCCGGGGAAACGTATGTTGAGGGCAAGAGTTCTGATGCCCTGAGGACTGGGATGTATTGGATCGTCATATAAAGCGCTTTTTTGGGCGCCCCAGTCCTGGTGAGGAAGGAGGGGGTGTTGTCAATAAGCACAACCCTCTCTTGACGGCAGGTTTCCCCAAGAGAAGCCGTTGACCGTGAAGCCTTGTCCCTCAGTGGATGTCGTCCGAAGGGGGGGAGGATGGAGGAGGCCTGGAGAGCAGCATGGGGGAAGACCTTTTTTAGCAGGTGGATCAGTTTTGTCCATTCTGCTTTTGTGACCGATCTGCTTTACAGTCATTTATCCCCACGTGGAAGGTGACGTGCTTGATGTGTGGAGAGGGGCGGCCGTGTTGACAGCACTGACACAAGTGTTGTACTGTCAGGCCTGGGTACTGACAGGTTGCAGACTTGCCGGCCACCCACTGACATCTTTTTTCTCCTCCACCCCTTTCAGGACTGAGTCACCTAATAACAAGGTGTTACACTCTAGTGG
The DNA here is from genome assembly GCA_030674155.1 of Stramonita haemastoma. Taxonomy (NCBI): domain Eukaryota; kingdom Metazoa; phylum Mollusca; class Gastropoda; order Neogastropoda; family Muricidae; genus Stramonita; species Stramonita haemastoma. The sequence goes on from CM060350.1 coordinate 2,975,604, forward strand.
GACTGTTTTTTGTTGGAGGGTTTTCAGGGGGCTGGAATGGGGGGTGTTTTCATGGTGCTTTTGGGAATGGGAATCAGAATTTGGGGTTTGGTGTATGCGGAAGGAGTGTGCGGGTGTCTGATGCGGTGTGTTTGTAAGGAGAGGCTGTTTGCTTGTGGTTTTTGTGTGAAGTTGCTGGAGTGTTGTTGCTTGTCTGCTTTTGTGGGAGTGTTTGAGTGTGTAGAAGCGTCAGTCTTTGTTTTGTCTGAGAGCAGAGCATATCTGTTGGATGTGTTTATATTGTATTCTACCTCTGTGAGTTGTTCTGCAAGTGTTTCAGTATTGTTGTCAGTCTGACTGCTAATGTGTTTTGTGTGTTTTTGTTGCAGTGAGTGTTTGTATCTGTTTCTTGGTAGTATTGTTGATGTTGTGCTGACTATCTTTTAGTGATTGTAGTTTGGAATTGATCTCTTTCATTTAACCTGACTGGTTTTCTTGGTTGTTTTGGAGTTCCATTATTTGCTGTGAAACGTCTCTTTCTATTACCTTTATGGAGCTCTTAACTCTTGTTTCAGCATCGGAGATGACCTGGCTGTTGTGTTTTGTTTCTTGATCTATTTGTGATATTTGTGTTTTGAGTGTGTGTATTTCTTTCTGCATGTTGGCGATAGTGATATTGGCTGCAATGAGTTGATCATGAAGTATGGTTATAATTTCCCTGTTGTCCATTTGAGAGAGATTTTGTGGTGCGTTGTCTGTTTGTGTTGTGTTAATGTTGTTGATGGAGAGGTTTTGGAGTGGAGTGCGAGTTGGTCAGGGTTGGGAGGGGGGCAAGATTGATGATCGCATGGGGAAGGAGAGGGGGAGGGGGTGAGAGGGGGAGAAACATCTTGTTCTGCTGTGGAGGAAGGGGTGGAAAGGGATGGAGAGGTTTTGGGTGTGAAGGGTGGGTTGGTTGGGGGTGGATGTGGGAGAGGGGTGAGATTGAGGTTCGCATGGGGGAGCAGAGGGGGAGGGGTCGAGAGGCTGAGAATTTCCTTTTTCATTGGTGGAAGAGGGGGTGTTGGGGGAGAGTGGGAGTGTTTCAGCTTCTTCCTCAGGTGGGGGGGATTGAAGATCATTTGAGAGGTCTGAGGGAGGGTGGGAGGTGATGGTCACATCGTCTATTGGAGGAGGGAGGGTGGGAGGGTGGTTGGAGGGAGGGTGGGAGGTAGTGGTCAGATCCTCAATTGGAGGAGGGGATGATGCAGCCTGATGAGGGGGTGAGGACTTGGAGGGTGTGGGTGAAGTGGAAGGGGAGGGTTGCTGGTGAAGAGGTGGAGAAGAGCGGCCATCACTGTCTGTTGTCTGGGCTGGCTGACATGGCTGGTCGTCAGGGGTGCTGTCACGTATGGCCAGTAGAGCGTGACGGCCCGAGGATACCACAGAACACAGGGCGTTAGTAACCGTTTCTGTGGTTACATTTTGTGCTGCCAGCTTGTTCACAATTGTTTTGAGATTGTCAAACTCCTTCTCAACCCACTCCTGGCATACATTTCCTTGAACAAGGATTGTCCTAGTGGAGTGGAATATGTGGATTGTCAAAAGTTTTCCCTCTGAACAAGAAACTTGAAAAAATGTTTTCCAAAGTTAAACTGGGTAAATATAATGTGAATTCTGTTGGTACACTTATTTCTTTGGAATGGTTTGTTTCATATTCTTTGAAAATAGTGGTGATGTTCAGAGGTTGGAATTTACCGCAGTACCTTTCAAACAGTACAAATCGCCACAAAGGCAAGTTATCGTAAAGCGCCTCAAATGTAACCTGGCAGGAATCATGAGTGTGTTGAATTGTTTCTTTGCTCTGGCTTTGGGAGCTCATAGAGCGAGTTGTGGGACGCATTGTTGGGCTGACACTAGTTGCTTTTGGTCATGGTTAACTGGTTTATATGATAGGAATTAGAAAAGAGTAAGGGAGGCCCGAAACTAAGAAGGAAAAAAACAAAAAACAAAAAACAAAACAAAAAAAACAAAAAAAAAAACACGATGAAGATTAATGTCTTCTGCTATGTGCCATTTTTAATGGCCATCACATTTACATGGTGATCTCCGCATTGCTCAGTTTTACTGTTTGTACACAAGTAACGGACTTATGTCTACACTAACCTGTGTTTGGGCGATGACTGTCCAGCACAGAAAACACAATGTATAGGCTATCTGGGCCACATGCCCACAAAAGAAACTCTCGAGTCATCAAGCCATTACAGAAACACAATGCGCACCTGGCCTGGCCCACACACTTCACAAAGAAACCACTTCAGAAACCACTTCATTTTCATCTTCAGTCGGCATAGTGGTCCGGTTACAGCGTTGTCCGGTGAACAGGTTTACATTGTTCTGTCCATAGCTGTCGGCTGGGCACTGATATAGTTGAAAATAATGAAGACTTCACAGAAAATAGTTAATAACTAATACTATTTTACTTTTTTCTTCTATCTAGACCAATTTTATACTTTCGATAGGTCCAGCTGCACTCATCTACACATTTTTGTACTAAAATTCTTGGAATATATTGTAGAAAAACACCTTTCATGGAGAGCTCCTTACACACGTCTTGACAGCTTTAGAGCCAGTGTGTGTGTGTGTGTGTGTGTGTGTGTGTTTGTTGTTGGTTGTGTTTTTGTTTGGTGTTTTTTTTTTGGGGGGTTACTGTGTTTGTTTATTTGCGGGTTATATAGTCTGGCTAGCCGCCGTTGTAGTCTAGTGGTTAGGGCGTTGGACTCGTAATCTAAAGGTTGCGGGTTCGATCCCAGATTTCGACTATAGTGTTGTGCCCTTGGAAAAGGCACTTTACGGCTATTTTCTCACCCCACCCAGGTGTAAAAGGGGGTACCAACCTTGTGTTGGGGGTTAACCCTGCGATAGACTGGCGTCCTATCCAGGGGGGAGTCTATGACTCTCAGTCGCTTAACGCCACAGAAACCGGGATAAGCACCGGCCTGATGAGCCTTAGGCTCGGGACAGACTTAAAAAAAAATATATAGTTGGCAGACGTTACCTTTAAGGATTCCACTGCCAAGCCAGTCTCACTGAAGGTGTTGGGGGAGATAATCATGGAGAGGAACTCAATAGCGGCACACAGTAGTCTCCCTTGACGTCATTGGGCCAGCAGGTTGTATATATATTTTTCAATTAATTTATTTTATTCCTTTATATCGAGGAAAATGGGATAAGCACTCATGTGCTTTTCTTCATGTATGTATGTATGTATTGTATGTATGTATGTATGTATGTATGTATGTATGTATGTATGTATGTATGTATGTATGTATGTATGTATGGATGGATGATGGATGGATGGATGGATGGATGGATGTAGGTATGTAGGTAGGTAGGTAGGTAGGTAGGTAAGTAGGTATATAATATATATACACCACTTTAATTCACGACAGACTTCTCTGCGTGAAATTTAAGCCATTGTGTGCCGGTGGGAACGGATGACAAAACTGACAAAACTGCATACACCCGGGGACTGGGTGTAAAGGAGCACATAAGTGCTTATTTCATTATCCTCTAAATAAAAAAAAAAGTAAATTAATCTCTCTCTCTCTCTCTGTATGGCCGGGTTCGATTCCGGTTGGAGGGGATTTTTCTCCTGGAGTTAACATCGGTGCTGACTCCACTCTCCCCAAAAGTCCTTGGATGAGACTATAAACCCAGGCCCCGTGTGCGAACACACGCAAAAATCTTGCGCACACAGGCTAAATCCTGTTGCATTTTTCGTAAGAGAAGGCCATCGTGTGCCGGTGGGAACAGATGACATTTATAAAAACTGCATACACACGGGGACTAGATGTAAAAAAAAAAAAAAAAAGCAGGAGAGTGCTTATCCCATTATCCTCGATATGAAAGAAAATAAATCAATCAATAAAAAATCAATCAATCAATAAAATCTCTCTCTCTCTCTCTCTCTCTCTCTCTCTCTCTCTCTCTCTCTCTCTCTCTCTCTCTCTCTCTCTCTCTCTCTCTCTCTCTCCCTCACACACACACACACACACGCACGCACGCACGCACGCACGCACACACGCGCGCGCGCGCACACACTCACGCAAGCACGCACGCACACACACTCATACACACACACACACACACACACACACACACACACACACACACACACACACACACACACACACACACACACACAAATACACGAGAATGGCTTCAATTGACTGCTTTATTCAAATGGAAAGTCAAGAAAAACACCAGTCATAAAAAATGAAAATATTATGTATCCAAACATGTCATGCTTTTAGTATAGTATAAACACTCCAACAGGGCTGTTCATATAATTATTATCTACATCATTATTATTATGTTAGTACATCATTAAAAAAAAAAGTTCTAAAAAAAAAACCCCACAACAAACAACAACAACAACAAAAAACGTTCTAGTAACAGGTGCATCTAGTGTATCACTACAATCACATGTGCAACAATAAATAAAAAACAATAATAATAATAAAGTGTACATGTATATTTTTTATCATAACAATCCTTTTTTTTGTAAAAAAATCAAACTTGCTTGATTGATAACAAACAATCCAATCCAATCCTGTTGTTGATTAATAGCCCCCCCCCCCCCCCTCCCCCCTTGCCAACAACCACACAGACCATATCAGGGCTGTCACCTTTACAAAAAACAAGATTTACATTTACCATTATATATCGAGGTGTTTTTTTTTTCTTTTAGTAAAGACTGCTAAAGGAAGCGTTGTTGTAGGGTACAACGACAGAGTATGATATTTTAACCTTGCACTTAGATTTTGACGCAGGCCCACACTTTGCTTGCTCCTCACAATTATGGTTGGTATTATTATTATTGGGAGCGCCAAAGTTCAATGGTCTAGTTCACAGGCATTCCTTTCCCCTAAGCTACGGTTAAGCCGTCTGTCTGTCTGTCTGTCTGTCTGTCTGTCTGTCTGTGTCTGTCTGTCTGTCTGTCTGTCTGTCTGTGTGTTTGTTTGCGTGTCTTTCTGTCTGTGTGTCTGTGTGTCTTGTTTGTTTATGTGTTCATGTGTGTGTGTGTCTTTTTGGGGTTTTGTTTGTTTGGGTTTGGTTGTTTTTTTGTGTTTTTTTTGGGGGGAGGGTATGTGTGTGTCTGTCTAACTCTATGCCTGTCTGTTTATCTATCTATCTATTTATCTATCTATCTATCTATCTATCTATCTATCTATCTATCTATCTATCTATCTATCTATCTATCTATCTATCTATCTATCTATCTATCTACATACATATACATATATACACACAACAACATTTATCATAGAAAAAGGAATACCGATTTGATTAGGCTGAATATGTAGATATTCTTCTACCAGTAAAGATTGAAACAGCTGAGTACAGTGAAATTGATTATGGATGCAACACATCACAACACAGCACATCATATCACAGCACAGCACAGTACAGCACAGCACAATACAGCACAGTACAGCACAGCACAGCACAGCACAGCACGTACAGCACAGCACAGCACAGTACAGCACAGTACAGCACAGTACAGCACAGTACAGCACAGCACAGCACAGCACAGTACAGCACAACACAGCACAGCACAGTACAGCACAGTACAGCACAGCACAGTACAGCACAGCACAGCACAGCACAGCACAGTACAGTACAGTACAGTACAGCACAGCACAGCACAGTACAGTACAGCACAGCACAGCACAGTACAGCACAGCGCAGTACAGCACAGCACAGCACAGCACAGCATAGTACAGTAATAATAATAATAATACATGGAATTTATATAGCGCTATATCTTGTAAAAACAAATCAAAGCATAATACAGTACAGTACAGTACAGCACAGTACAGTACAGCACAGTACAGTACAGTACAGTACAGTACAGCACAGTACATTACAGTACAGCACAGCACAGCACAGCACAGTACAGCACAGCACAGTGCAGTACAGCACAGCACAGCACAGCCACAGCACAGCCAGTACAGTACAGCACAGCACAGCACAGTACAGTACAGTACAGTACAGTACAGCCTGGTACATTAGAACACAGCAAACTAGCTGTAGCACAGTGCAGCTACACACACGTATGTACGCATGCACGCAAGTATGCACACACGCGTGCACACACATAAATGTGCGTACATACATACATGTATTCATACATACATACATACATACATACATACATACATACATACATACATACATACATACATACATACATACATACATACATACATACATACATACATACATACAACTGTGTAGTGTTCAGAAGACCAAACTTGCAGAAAAAAATTGCCGAAAACAGTCTAGTGAAAAAAAAATTGACCTTAAAAAAAAACCCACTTCAAAACAAAAACCAAAAACCAAAATACAACAACAATAACTAGGTTTTTTCACTCATAATTGCTAGTGGTTTTAATAAATAATACTAGATTATGCCTACAAGAATTTTGCAAGGACCAAGGGTCAAAGTTGGCCATGAAACAAAGAAATTAATACATTTTAATGACACAACTATGCAAACCCTTGCTGTGTAAAACAATGAACTTGATGAAGTGGAAGATTTGCTCTTTGGACTGTGCACTGCTGATCCTTGGAGCAGGGTAGCCGAGTGGTCAGAACATTGCGCTGGCAATTTGACCACCCGGGTTCGATTCCCGGCCGAGGGGATTTTTCCTCTGCAGTTAACATCAGTGCTGACTCCACTCCCTACCCCAAAAGTCTTTTGGATGAGATGGTAAACCGTGCGCGAATGCACGCAGAACATCTTGCCCACACGTTAATTCCTATTCCGGTTTTCGTAAGAGTAGGCCATCGTGTGCCAGTGGGAACAGACGGCATTTATAAAACTGCATACACACAGGGACTGGATGTTAAAAAAAAAAGCATACGAATGCTTATTCCATTATCCTCGATATAAAAGAAAAAGAATAAAATTACACAACATGAATGGATGGACTGTAACCATTTTATCCAGAAAGTATTGCTGTATGTATGTATGTATGTATGTATGTATGTCAGTCAGAAGTAACCAATGAGTTCTTATTTTTTATTTTATTTTTTATTTTACTTATGATAATACCACTTTATGCCACAGCAGATTTCTCTGCATGAAATTCGGGCTGTTCTCTCTCCCTGCCAAACTGACATCATCAAATTAGAGTACAATGCTTATAACCACCGGCTACCCTCCCCCCCCCCCCCCCCCCCCCCCCCCCCACCCTCTTTTATTTCAGAAAAAGTGTATAAGCACTGCAGTCACTGTTTCTGTTACAGTTGTTGTGCTGTGCGTTCCCAAGCTTAACATCCTGAGGTCATCCAGAGTGTGCCACTCTTGACTCACTCATCATCATCCACTGGGAATATCATCTGTGAAAATTGAAATTGCACACTTGAATGAGGAAGTTTGCGTGTATGACTTGTTTTCCTAGTACTTCTTTATATAGGCAGCCACATTTCGACTTCAGAGGGTTTTCTGTTACAGTACCAGCACCTTTCTTTGTTTCCTGACAGGTAGCACCTTTTCCAAGTTTTGTTCTTCATTAAAAAACATTTATACATGACGAATTTGGAAACTATTAAAAAACACTCAGATATCTTCCAGTTTTTAAAAATCCTTTAAATTTCCCAAACCCTTCACTTGCTGAATAACAAGGTCATGGTCACAGCCTTTTGGAATTTTCCACTGACCTTGGCCAAACATGAAAGAGGTCAAGGTCAGGGGTGTTCATTTTTTGTTATTTGTATGAGGTCAGTATTTCTTGTGATTATTTGCATCCCTTCTTGTACACTTCAGCTTTCTACAAGTAAGCAAAGAGGTCCTTACAATACAGGTTTTTTTGTTTTTTGTTTTTGTTTTGTTTGTTTTTTGTTTTTTTTCTGTGGTGGTTGTTAGTATTGGTAATGGTGGTTTTTGAACTCAGGTACTATCACAAGAAATAATCCTCTTATGTGTGGCATTAAATTTGCTCAATCGATCAGAAACTACTGTGATTATTTTTATGGAGAGAAAAACATAAAAAGAATTTATCTACACCTAAAAGTATCTTCCTCATGCTTTAAACCAAGCAGAGGGTACATCAATCCACCATTTAACTAAAAAAGCAAACTTAAGAGAAACCATATATATATATATATATATATATATATATATTATATATATATATATATATATTATATATATATATATATATATATATATATATTAACCAATATCAGTTTAAATAGAATGGTACAAATAAACGCAAACAGAGGTAAGCCAGACTCAACATGAGCACAGGCCAGCTTTGCACTGCACACACACACACACACACACACACACACACACACACACACACACACACACACACACACACACACACACACACAGGGATAATTATGCATACCACACACACACACACACAGGGATAATTATGCATACAACATACACACAGAGGATAATATGCACACACACACACACAGACGGGATAGTTATGCAACACAACACAACACACACACACACACACACACACACACACACACACACACACACACACACACACACACACAGGGATAATTATGCATTCACACAACACACACGACACACACACACACACACAACACACAGAGGGATAATTATGCTATACACAGACACACAACACACACAAACACACACACACAGAGGGATAATTATGCATTCACAAACACACACACGCACACAACACACACACACACACACACACAACACACACACACACACACACACACACACACACACACACACAGGGATAATTATGCAACACACACACACAGGGATATTATCATACATACACACAGACAGACAGACAGACAGACAGGTGCACCAACACACACACTGTTTTACACCATGCTCAACAAGGCATCCAAGTGGTGAAGCCAAAAGCCTGGGGAGCTCTCGTCTCCTTGACGTCCTTGCCCTTCAACTCTGACCCCACAGGTACTCCTTGCCAAGGTGACCTTGAGCCCAGGTCTGACCTCGTCCAGGATGGGAGTGGCCACTCCGATGATCTGGGCCACTCCTTTGACACTGCAAGGCCAAAGGGGATGTCCTCAGAGAGTAGCGATACTTAAAGTCCGGCTCGAATTGTCCGGGGGAGACTTCTTTCATGGGGTGAACCAACTGTACCGCATGTACAATAAGGGGATGTCCTCCGACAGATAGCGATACTTAAAGTCGGGCTCAAATTGTCCGGGGGAGACTTTTTCATGGGGTGAACCATTCCTGTAACACAGCATGTGAAATAATATGAAATAATAATTTAAAAAAATAATGATGATGATGATGATGATGATGATGATGATAATAATAATAATAATAATAATAATGATAATAATAATGAGATAATAATAATAATAATAATAATAATAATATAATAAAAAAAAAAAGATGAGGTGAGATCAGCAAAAGGGATCCCACAGGGAAAATGGTTACCTTGTTTGTTGGTTTGGTGTTTGGTTTGGAGTTGTTTGTTGTTTGTGGTTTTTTTTGTTTTTTTTTAGTTTCTTGCCAATGCAGCAGAACATCTTGCCCACGTTAAAACCTGTTCCGCTTTTCGTAAGAGTAGGCCACTGTGTGCTATTGGGAACAGATGGCAGGATTTACAAAACTGCTTACACATGGGGATCTTGATGTAAAAAAAAAAAAAAATTTTAAAGCACATGAGTGATTATTCCATTATCCTCGATATAAAAGAATAAATAAAATAAATAATATTTTACCTAATCCAAATGTGGTAAATCTCTGCTATAATTTATCACCAGTTGGGATGGAATGGAATGGATAGCAGCTGAGAGGAGCTGAAAGTGGGGGGAAAACTGACTGACAGCTGGGGGGGGGGGGGGGGTAAAAAGGTAACGGTGTCCCATAACCTATGCGGTGGTAGCGAGGCGTCAGAGAGCTCAGCTTCTCTAGGGGCCAGCATATTGAGGGCAGTGGCGCCCATCTCCTCTCCCTCGCTGCTTTACCTTCCCTGACCCTAAAAGAGGGCAGGTACCCATTGACAGCTGGGTGAACTGAGGAGGACTATACTGAAACCAACGCGCCCAAACGGTCACCACGCTCGATGCTGCTTAACTTTGAAACAGAGTGCAGATATTTGATTTGCTGCGACTCTGTACAACTTGTCGGCGACGACAGCACGGTCAGACAGTGGGAATGTGGCCTCTCAAAAGAGGCTGCATAAATACAACATTTTACCGTTAGGGGCAAAGTGCATGCAACGGAGGATTTTTAACCACCACCACCACCACCACCACCCCTCCCCTACGATACAGAACGTTACACAATTCGCAAGATGTGGATCTAAATTTAGATCCACGACTCTGCTGATTGGCAGTACCTCCATGGGAAGTAATCTAATTACTGCCCCTGTCACAACTTTGACTCAGGGATTTGAATTGATTATTTTATTCTTTTATATCGAGGATAATGAATAAGCACTCTTGTGGGTTTTTTTTTTACATCCAGTCCCCGTGTGTATGCAGTTTTGTAAATGTCGGATAGCCTAGTGGTCAGAACATTGCGCTAGCAATTTGACGACTTGGGTTCGATTCTGGTCGAGGAGATTTTTCTCCTGGAGTTAACATCAGTGCTGACTCCACTCTTCCCAAAAGCCCTTCCGATGAGACCTTAAACCGAAGCCCCGAGTGCGAACGCACGCAGAACATCTTGCGCATACACGTTAAATCTTGTTCTGCTTTGTAAGAGTAGGCCATCGTGTGCCGGTGGGAACAGATGACAATATCTACAAAACTGCATACACATGGGGACTGGGTGTAAAAAAAATACAAGAGTGCTTATCCCATTATCCTTGATATAAAAGAACAAAATAAATAAATAAATAAATCTAAATTTAGATCCACGATTCTCCGCAATTGGCCATTTCCGATGATCGGCATGGGAAGTAATCTAATTACCGCCCTGTTACAACTTTCACTTAGGGATTTGATTTGATTATTTTATTCTTTTATATCGAGGATAATGGAATGAGCACTCTTGTCCTTTTTTGTGTGTTACATCCAGTCCCCGTGTGTATGCAGTTTTGTCAATGTCATCTGTTCCCACCGGCGCACAATGGCCTACTCTTACGAAAAGCGGAACAGGATTTAACGAGCGCACAAGATGTTCTGCATGCGTTCGCACACGCGGGGCCTCGGTTTACAGTCTCATCCCAAAAACTTTGGTGGAGAGTGGAGTCAGCACTGATGTTTAACTCCAGGGGGAAAAAATCACCGGGTTGTCAAATTGCCAGCTGCAATGTTCTGACCACTAGGCTATCCCGTCCTGTGCCTAGGGGAAAAAAGCAAGCACTCTGACCACCACGCACCGTTATAAGAGGAGTTGGTTTTGAGGGCGGCGTAGAGGGAGGAGTCGTCTGTGATGGTCTTGCAGTAGTTCCTGATCAGCCAGCTCTCTGCCGATTCCACGTTCGCCATCGTGGCTTCCGGTTTGGCCTCTGTAATGGCGGAAGCCACGTTCATGACTTCGTCACTGACTGCAGAAAGTAGGCCTGCCCCCTTTTCGTCCACACCCTGTGTACATACATACATATCTTTTACATAGATACATAGATATATACATAGATATATACATAGATACATAGATACATAATCATAATAATACATACATA
>CM060350.1:3008962-3016462 GCA_030674155.1 Stramonita haemastoma
TCTGTCGGAGGACATCCCCTTTGGCCTTGCAGTGGTCAAAGGAGTGGCCCAGATCGCTGGAGTGGCCACCCCGGTCACGGACGAGGTCATCACCTGGGGTCAAGGTCAGCTGGGCAAGGAGTTCATGGTGGGGTCAGAGTTGAAGGGCAAGGACGTCAAGGAGACGAGAGCTCCTCAGGCGTTTGGGTTCAACACGCTGGATGCTTTGTTAGCCATGGTGTGAACGTGCGCGTGCATGCATGCATGTGTATATACATATATATATGTAGGTGTATGTGTGCCTGTCCAGGGATAAAAAAAAGTGTGCATGTATGTATGTATACACATGCATGTATTTTTTTGTGTGCCCTCAAAATCATTTCGTGTTTGCTTCAACATACTACTGGAGATTATTCATAATTATAGCAGATCTGACTCTTTTAGTAGTGTCTCTCTTATAGAATGCAATATTGTTGTTGTTGTTGTGCGTTTCCCCAGCTTAACACTCGGGGAGGGGGGGGGGTCTGTCACCCAGAATGGGCCACTCTCTGACTGACTCACTCACTCATCCCACCTGGGTATCACTGTGAGTTTTGAAATTTGCGCACTAGAATGAGAAGTTTGCTGTGTATGACTGTGTTTTTTTTTTTTAAGGTTACCTCACCATATAGGCAGCCATACTCTTGACTTCAGAGGAACAGAATACAATGAATGCTCGCATATTTTTAGTTCTGGTTTGGGTTTTTTTTGGTAACACTTACACCAAAATGGGCGGAGGGGGGGGGGGGGGGGGGGGGGGGGGGGGGGGGGGAGGCACGGGATAGCACAGTGGTCAGAGCGCTCGCTTTTCTCCCTAGTCAAGTTAAGCAGCATCGTAGGAGCGTGGTTACCAGTTGGATGGGTGACCGTTTGCGCGATGCCTTGGTTTCAGTACAGTTACCCCAGCTGTCAATGGGTACCTGCCCTCTTTTAGGGTCAGGGAAGGTAAAGCAGAGAGGGAGAGGAGATGGGCGCCACTGCCCTCAGTATGCTTGCCCTAAGAAAGAAAAAGAAAGATAGATAGATAGATGGATGGATGGATGGGATAGGTAGGTAGATAGAGATAGATAGATGGATAGATAGATGGATGGATGGATGGATGGATGGATGGATAGATAAACGGCTTGTGAAATTACCTTGCTCAAATATCTACCAGAAAGGTGTACATAAGGTTGGTTCTGTGTGTGTGTGTGTTTATTTAGCTCAGGTATATAGTGTGTGTGTGTGTTTATTTAGCTCAGGTATATACAATTTCGAGGAACAAGTTGAAAGCTCGTGTGTGTGTGTGTGTGTGTGTGTGTGTGTGTGGTGTGTGGTGTGTGTGTGTGCGTGCGTGCGTGTGCGTGCGAGTCCGAGTGCGTGCCTCTGTGTGTGTGTGTGTGTGTGTGTGTGGCGGAGGGGGGGGGGGGAGGAGGGGATGACTGGTTTTGCATTGCTGCAATGATAAAATTGCACAAAGGGTTTAGAAATCTACGCATGATTCTGTGTGTGTGTGTGTGTGTGTGTGTGTGTGTGTGTGTGTGTGTGTGTGTGTGTGTGTGTGTGTGTTGTTTCTGAGGTGCTGAAAATCATTTTTCAAGGGTGGTAGTTGTTTGGTTTCATTTATTTATTTATTCTTTTATATAAAAGATAATGGAATAAGTTATGTGCTTCTTTTACATCAGTACCCGTGTGCATGCGGTTTTGTCAATTCTGTCATCCACTCCCACCAGCACACAATGGGCTACTCTTTCGAAAAGCAGAACAGGTTTTAACATGTGCGCAAGATGTTCTGCGTGCGTTCGCACACGGGACCTCGGTTTATAGTCTCATCCGAAGGACTTTTGGGGAGAGTGGAATCGGCACTGATGTTAACTCCAGGGGGGGAAAATCTCTTTGAATGGAATTCGAACCTGGGTCAGCAGATTACGGTTTTGAAGATCTGAGCAATATTTCTGTTATTGTCCAGACATGAGAAAAGATCTGACAAAAGTTATGTGATTTGAATGATTGTATTGGCCCGAATTTTTATCTATGAAATCATTTTGTGAAATTTGTTAAGTTGTATGAAAAAAACCTGTAACTTCGTTTTTTGGTTTCTTTCACTCTGCTGCTTAGAGTGAATGTATCATTCTCTTTCACGCATTGTAAATATTTTTATCACCATTATATATATGTATGTATATATATATTATATATATCTATGTATGTATATATGTATGTATATATGTATATATATATATGTATATATTATGTATTATATATGTATATATATATATATTATATATTATATATATTATGTATTGTATATATATATTATAGTATGTATTATATATATTATATATTATATATATATATATATATATATATATATTATTTCTAAACTAACAGTTGTTGAAACTATTTTGTATTTATTTGTATTCAACTTTTGTGACTTTTCCTGCCAATGTGTTGATCTAGAACTTCCAAGTATTTTAATGTTTTTATCTCTTGCAATATTTTGAATGTTAAGAGTTGTTAATGGGTATATAATTCTAGAGGCAGCTGGTTTTTGGGGACGAGATAGCTCAGTGGTCAGAGTGCTAGCTTTCCCCAGTCAAGTTAATTAAGCAACATAGAGCCTGGTTACCAAGTGAATGGGTGACCGTTTGCGCACCTTGGCTTCAGTACAGTTCCCCCAGCTGTCAATGGGTACCTTGCCCTCTTTGGGGTCAGGGAAGGTAAAGCAGCGAGGGAGGGGAGATGGGCGCCGCTGCCCTCAACATGCTGGCCCTAGAGAAGCTGAGGTCTCTGACGCTTCTCTCCTTTACGACCACATAGGTTATGGGACAACTGTAGCTTTAACCTTTTATCTGAAAGGATACTCAAAAGTCTTTTTATACACCTCACGATGTATATTTTTTAATTCCCCTAGTATAATATTCGTTACTTCCCCGATGGGGATACTGGGGGGGGGGGGGGGGGGGGGGGGGGCTGTCAATATAAATAGCATCCCCACCTTCTGGAAATTCTGTGCTAGAAATTTCCTCTTTTCTATCCCTCTCCGTTTCTGCCTTGTTCCTTTGTCACCTCCTTTTTTTTTTTTCTTGCCTTCTTGGTCCATTCTCCTGACCTTTTCTTTCCTCCAGACAGATTTTAAAAGATAATTCTCTTATGCCGAAGTCAGATGCGCTGGGTCTGACTTGTCAGGGGCTTAACGGCAGCGTGACGCATTTTCGCTCATGTGGTAGCAACCATAGTTGCGGTCTGAGCGTTCGATGACAACGACGACGACGACAAAGAAGAATACTCGTTTCTCAAACTCAAGTTGAATCTCATGTTTACACACACACACACACACACACACACACACACACACAGAGTTTTTTGACTAACAGAAGTATACAGGTATACACACACACACACCCTTGGCTTTCCACTTTTATATATGTTAAAGAACTTTTCTTGTGTAAATCAATGGTGTGACTATACTCTCTGCTTTGTTTGGGTCATTTTGTAACGTATTATCATTATGCATGCTGGTGTTGATTACAATATCTGTTTATTGATAGTAATGTACTGGATATTCTTTTGAATACAAGTTTTTTTCTCTCTCTTTGTGGATGCTTTTGTGTGTGCGTGCATGTATGTATGTATGTATGCATGTGTGTGTGTGTGTG
The DNA here is from genome assembly GCA_030674155.1 of Stramonita haemastoma. NCBI lineage: Eukaryota > Metazoa > Mollusca > Gastropoda > Neogastropoda > Muricidae > Stramonita > Stramonita haemastoma. The sequence goes on from CM060350.1 coordinate 3,012,619, forward strand.
CGCGCGCATGTTATGTATGTATGTATGTATGTATGTATGTATGTATGTATGTATGTTGTGTGTGTGTGTGTGTGTGTGTGTGTGTGTGTGTGTGTGTGTGTGTGTGTGTGTGTGTGTGTGTGTGTGTGTGTGTGTGTGTGTGTGTGTGTGTGTGTGTGTGTGTGCGCGCGCGCGCGTGCGTGCGTGTGTGCGCGCGCGCACGCAAGATGATGCGCGTGCATTCGCACACAGGGCCTCGGTTTATAGTCTCATCCCAAGGACTTTGGGGAAGAGTGGAGTCAGCATTGATGTTAACTCCAGAGGAATAATACCCTCGAACAAAAATCGAACCCAAGTCGTCAAATTGCGAGCGCAATGTTCTGACCACTAGGCTATCCCCCCCCCCCTTATGTGTTTATTTTATTTATTTATATTTTATATCGAGGATAATGGAATAAGCACTCATGTGCTTTTTAACATCCAGTCCCCATGTGTATGCAGTTTTGTAAATATCTGTTCCCACCGGCACACAATGGCCTACTCTTACGAAACGCGGAACAGGGTTTAACGTGTGCGCAAGATGTTCAGCGTGCGTTCGCACATGGGGCCCCAGTTTATTATCTCATCCAAAAGACTTAGGTGGAGTGGAGTCGGCATTGATGTTAACTCCAGAGGAAAAATCCCCTCGAACGAGAATCGAACCCGGGTCGTCAAATTGCGAGCGCAATGTTCTGACCACTCGGCTATATCCCGCCCCTCTGTAGCCTCACCAGCCGGTTAATAATAATAATAATAATAAAACATGTAATTTATATAGCACTATATCTTGCAAAAACTAATCAAAGCGCTTGCATTTTACCTACACAAGACAAGCATAACACACACACACACACTTTGGGAGCTAATTCCTCTACACTAGATGGTAAGGGAAAAATCTCGTGTTCCTCTGAACACTGATAACGGCTGACTCAAAAGTCGCTGCTGATGTTCAATTAAAGAAGAAAGCTGGTTAGGTTGCGAGATTACTATAGAAGGAGAAATAACTTCAGTCAGTTATGAAACCGTCTACAGTTGCGTCCCTTGATAAACCTACTTGCAGAGAATTTATTTATTTATTCTTTTATATCGAGGATAACAGAATAAGCAATCATGTGCTTTTTTTCATCCGGTCCCCGTGTGTATGCAGTTTTGTAAATATTGTCATCTGTTCCCACCGGCACACGATGGCCTACTCTTACGAAAAGCGGAACAGGATTTAACGTGTGCGCAAGATGTTCTGCGTGCGTTCGCACACGGGGCCTCGGTTTGAAGTCTCATCCGAAGGACTTTTTGGGGAGAGTGGAGTCAGCACTGATGTTAACTCCAGGAAGAAAATTTCCTCGACCGGACTCGAACCTGAGAATGGTCAGATCAGAGCGTGTGTAGCCGAGATATATTTTTATTTATTTTATAATTTTTAAATTTTATACCACTTTATGCCACAGCAGATTTCTCTGCGTGAAATTCGGGCTGCTCTCCCCGGGGAGAGCGCGTCGCCACAAGTGCAGCGCCTACCCATTATTTACTTTTTTTCCTCCGGGATGGTGCTAAAACACACCGTGTGCATGCTGGTTTTATTTATTTATATACTTTTTATTTTTATTCTTTTGTCATCCGCTCCTACCGGCACACGATGGCCTGCTCTTCCGAAAGGCTAGATCGACCAAGAGGGTTCAAAATTCAGTTGAAAAATCACTTCATGCGCTTATGCAAAAATGTTTTAAGAACTATTCATGAATCCAATCAACCATATTTTAGATTAGATTAAATATATTGGTACTCTCTGCTCACCTAAAAATCTTTCACGTGTGCTTTATTGTGACTGAAAAATCTACTTTTGCTTGCTATATATGTATGTGGAAGGAGGAGAAAGGTTAAAAAATATATATATATTTATGAATAGGAAAGGGTATAAGTGATGTATGTAAACACGTGTACAATCTGCAAATTCAAAAGGAGACAACTAAACCACTGATCTGATGGCTAGACTGGAGACTTTCATAAATTTTTTCCTAGATCAATAGTGCAGTATAAATGGTTTTCGAATTTACTTTATTACTTTTATTAATGGGACTATTAGCACTATTAAATTTATATTACTTTGGTTAGTGGTTAAGGCTTTTATTTTGTTTGTGTTTTTTTGTTAGGGGTTTTTATTTATCAATTTAATCATAAATCAGACAAATTTTGATTGCACAGATACCAATGGTGATGGTATGGTATGTTGCTACTGATGTATACGTACTTTAAGAATACTTGAAGGATGTACTCTACGCTTCCTACCATAATATATCCCGACATATTGGGCCACAAGAGAATCAAACACCTGCAGTGTTGGTCAGGTAATTTAAGCAACACTCAAAATCGCATCCGTAAAATGGATGAAGCTCGAGTGTGTGGTCCCAGTTTTACCAACGACCCCATAGCACTCACTATGGGTAGAAGCCTGCCGACATCAGAAAGCAAAAAATCCTTATGACAAGAGATTCGAACCCGTAATCTTCCAGCCCGTAACCCAGCACGTTAACCACTGCGCCATGTTTAACTAATATTCATTTAGCACACACAATCTTTCAGCTTTCATTCAAGTCATAACCATCAACTTCAAATCATTTCAATTGGCCACAATTTTATTCCACTCAATGTCTTCAGTAGTTTTCTTCCAATTCACTTCTACAGTTGTCACTACCCAGAAGTCGGAATGCAGCTACCTTCATGGTTGGCAAAAAAACCCCGCATATGCTAAAACTCACCATTAGTGAACCTTGGAGGCTCTAGCTGATAGAAAATCTACACAAAAAAAACCCCCAAACCTCGACCAAAACAGACCACAGTGCACATTTCGATCTAGACTTCGTAAAGTAGAATAGGTATTTAGCGCTGTAGACATACCAGTTATTCAGCCTTTTAGTACCCAAAGTATCACTGATTTTCCATTAAAAAAAAATTTGCAAGCAATGTAGGCTAAATGCATGACAGGGGAGCAGGAGGAATAGCCTTAGTGGTTAGAGCGTTATGCTCACGCTCTGAGGGCCAGGGATCAAACCTGGCTTCAAACCACCACCGAGACTCCCTGAAGGGGACCTTCCCCCCTTTGCACTAGCACTGACTCCACTACCCCCGAAAGGCCTTTGGATCGGACTATAAACCGACGTCCTGTGCGCGAACGCACACAAAACATTTTGTGCACACGTCAAAACTCGTCCTTGTCTTGTAAAACGGGTAAAGGTAAAGGTGTCCATAACCTATGTGGTCGTTCGGGAGCGAGGCATTAGAGACCTCAGCTTCTCCAGGGGCCAGCATATTGAGGGCGGCGCCCATCTCTCCCACGCTGCTTTACCTTCCCTGACCCTAAAAGAGGGCAGGTATCCATTGACAGCTGGGTGAACCGGGGGGGGGAGGGGGGGGGGGGCTGTACTAAAGCCAAGGCATGCAAACGGTCACCCATCCAACTGGTAACTACCACGCTCAATACTGCTTACCATTGGCTGGGGGGTAGAGTTGAGCAATTGTGCCGGAAAAAAACGGGTGGAAGAGTTCTTGCAGTGATGAATCCTTGGCGAAGGTTCTTCCAAGTCGTCAGAGGCCTGGTAACTGGGGTTCACCAGCACATTGAGTCAACGTTCTGCTCCAGCTCTTTCCGTTTCTTTTCGTGTTGCGCCGCTGGAGGTTGCCGCCTTTCACGATCCTTTCTCCCTTGTCCTTTCTCGCCACTCCATAACCTTCATTAAAACAAACACAAAAACATTACAGACACAGAACACTTTCCAACTTTCATGTTTATAGCCCCCACCGACCCACAGGCCATGTTAGGGCTGTCCTTTTT
>CM060350.1:3021462-3023962 GCA_030674155.1 Stramonita haemastoma
CACAACGATGATGTGCAGACTATAACTTTGTTTCCGGGAAAACTGGGAAAGCAAATTACTACACATATAGCGCAAAACAGTACAAAAGTGGGGCGGAAGAGAGGGAGGGGGGAGGGAAAGGGAGAGAGAGAGAGATAGGAGAGAGAGAGAGAGAGAGAAGAGAGAGAGAGAGAGAGAGAGAGAGAGAGAGAGAGAGAAGACAGACAGACAGACAGACAGACAGACAGACAGCGACAGACAGACAGACAGACAGACAGACAGACAGACAGACAGACAGACAGACAGAGATAGAGAGAAGACATGCAAATCAGGTGTACACATGAACAGGTCAACGAACTTATGCAGATAATACAGAGTATATACTGAACCTGCTGAAGAAATATTCTACAGGCAGCAGACAGTTTGCACATGAAAGAAAAAAAGTGCTTTAGTCTGTTACCCTACAAGCACATTTATACCCAAAAAAATTGAAAAAGGCACCATACGTTTCTTCACAACTGTTGCACCACAGTCAAGGACTCAAACCACACAAAAGCTGAGACCTGTTCCTCCGCAGTGACTTTGCTTACTGTCTGCACACAACACCCTGATCCAGGCAGAACTGTCCTCACCACATGGACCAACGTGTGGTGCACACTGCAGTGACACTGACGTTCTGCTGACTGCATGTGATCATTACACCATCAGTTAGGTGACCTGTACTTCAGTTATCACATCGTATTAATATACTTACGTTCTGGCGACTGCGTGTGATCATTAGACCAGTTATGTTACACGTGCTGAAGTTATCACATTCTATTAGTTATCAAATGCACTCAGTTACCACGTTCCGAGTTGAATCCCTCGATTACAGCAGTATAGTATTAGGGCATTTTCTGCTCATTTCGAGAATAATGGAATAAGCGCTCCTGTGCTTTTTACATCCAATCCCCGTGTGTATGCAATTTAGTAAGGGCTTACTCTTTCGAAAAGGGGAGCATTCTGATAGGAAATACACTCAGCGTTTTGATGCTAAATACACTTAATTACAGCTGTATCAATACTCGTTAATTAAACACTAAGGACATTATTTCTTAGAAACCAACAAAATGAATACTCACATTAGCCACTTACATGTTCCGTTGCTTTAGTGCTAAGCCATCAGAACTGACCAGTTCTGACCAAAGGACAGGGGCCGAGGTTCCCGTATGTATTACTGCTGTGCCAAGTCATCAGACTTGACAATTACTGACAGAGCAAGGACTGACGTTTCCATGACGTATGTGTGATGCAGGCCATTGCTGACGTTTCAAGCTGACTTCACAGGCACAACTCCACCCTGAAACGTCATTACCAGAGTTGATGTCATGCATGGACAACTGTATCACCATGTACAAATTCTGTCTAGGAAAATGCATCAATGGACATTCTCTATTCCATTTTAATTCAATGGCAGGATTTTTATCAGGGAATTTAGTGCCAAGACCATCAGGGAATTTGAGCTCTGAACAGGACCACACAGACAACGAGACAAACACACACACACACACACACACACACACACACACACACACACACACACACACACACACACACACACACACCCCAACACCACCACCCACCAACACCAAATTATTAGCTCATGCTATCGAGACCACCTGGACATACAATGGACCCCTGTGGCACTGCGAAAGTCGGGTACCTGGCCATAAAGAAAACCAGGCCCTTTCCTCTGTGACATTGCTGTCTGCACCATGTAAAAGTTCTGGTAGATCTGTCACCACCACAACCAGGTGAAGTGCAACACTAAACACCATGGGAAAACTAACCATATTTTTGTTCACTGGTGAAACAAATCGCATCTAGCAATCTTACCATGCACCATGTATGACTACTACGTGTACTGTAAGAACTAGCTACGATAGTTTACACTGTACAATTCAATATTCTCCAGCCTAAAGTTGTACCTGTACAAGTGTCATCAGGTTTATGTCACGTATTTTCTGTCCGTGTTGCACTGGACTGGAGCACTGACTACAAAACAAGTCAGCACCTTGCTCCCAGTGACTTTACTTTCTGCACAGTGACAGAGGTTCAGGCAGAACTGTCACCACATGAACCACAACAACAACAACAACAACAACAACAACGATGATGTGCAGACTATAACTTTTTGTTCAATATCACAAACTGGTGAAGCAAATTACAACCAACAACCTTTGTATGCACAATGTCTGATTACTGCCTGCATGACAAGAACTGACAAAACGGCCATCTATTTCAAATAACCATACCTACAGGCAAATACCTGTTCAAACGGTTCTCAACTACTCTACACAGTACTGAAAGCCTGGCATCATTACAGGAAGAAAAATGATTTCAAAATCAGCTGTGGGTCAATGACAATGGACTGATAACTTCATTGATCATGCTGATACATTGGTTTGGTTTTCTAAAAAATTAAAATGTTAGAAGGAAACAGTAAAATCATTCTCAACAGGATCATTTTGCAACAAATAAC
>CM060350.1:3028962-3046462 GCA_030674155.1 Stramonita haemastoma
CAGATCAACCATCACTTTTATGCAGACGACTCTCAGATTCTAAGCAGTGATACACCTGAAAACCTGCCTTCTCTCTTTACAAATATGTCATACTGCCTTCAAGATATCCAAAACTGGATGATACAGAACAAATTACAATTAAACGCAGATAAAACCGAATCCATGCTTGTAGGGACCAAACACAAACTTTTATCACAACAACTTCAATAGAATTCGGCAATACGTCAGTCCCTCTATCCAGTGCCGTAAAGTATCTAGGAGTCGTTATTGACAACACACTCTCCATGCAAAAATTCATCACCCAGACCTGTCAGTCATGCTACTATCAACTACGGCGTATTAGTGCAATTCGAAAGTACCTGTCCACTGATGCAACATCCAAACTAGTCACTTCTCTTATTCTTTCACGTCTGGACTATTGCAATTCTCTTTTGGCTGGTCTGCCAGCATCATCTATCCACTCTCACGCATACAAAACTCTGCAGCTCGACTGGTCCTCAGAAAGAAAAAATCTGAACACATTACACCTCTCTTGCAATCTCTCCACTGGCTGCCTGTGCCACAGAGAGTTAACTACAAGATCAGTATTCTCTGTTATAAATGTCTCCACAAAACAGCACCCTCCTACCTCTGAATGTCTTCACGTGTACACACCTCGTTCACTCCGCTCGGCTGCAGATACCTTATCCTTAAAAATTCCGAGATTCAACCTATCTACCGTTGGCCGCCGCTCTTTATTTCTGGTCCATCAATCTGGAATGACCTCCCTCTATCCCTTCGGCAAAAGCCTACATATGACACTTTTAAATCCAACCTCAAGACACACTTGTTTCAAACCTAAGATTTGTGTCTTCCGTTTTCATCTCCTATTTGTCCCTGCCTTCAACATTTGAAATTCCATTCACCCTGTCAAAATGTATAACCTCTATAAGTGTGTGTGTGTGTGTGTGTGTGTGTGTGTGTGTGTGTGTGTGTGTGTGTGTGTGTGTGTGTGTGTGCGCGCGCGCGTGCTTTCGAATTTGCTAGAATTATTTATTGTCATTGATTGTTTGTTGTGAGGGTCGAGTGCAAGCGCTTTGATTTGTTTTTACAAGATATAGCGCTATATAAATTCCATGTATTATTATTACAGGCAAATATCTGTTCAAATGATTCTCAAACTACACTCTACAAAGTACTAGAAGTCTGGCATCATTACAGGAAGTAAAATGATTTCAAAATCAGCTGTGGGTGACAATGGACTAAACGTTAACAGTTTAAAACTTCATCGATCATGCTGACAATTATGGGTCTGGCTTTCTAAAAATTGAATGAAGTACAATACGGTAAAGCTTATTCCAAACAGGATCAGTTTACAACAAAAGAAAACTGACAGTGACTGAACAAAAACTGTAAGTGATGCCAGCATAAATGTCAGGCCATTTCATCACGGAATCTAGTTCCAGGACCGTCAGGGAATTGAGTTCTGAACAGAACACAGACAGTGAGACAAGCGCACGTGCGCGCGCCACACACACACCCACAACCTATAAATTATTAGCAGATGCTATACAGTCCACCTGGACATACAATGGACCCCTGTGGCACTACAAGAGTCGGGTACCTGGCCATAAAGAAAACCAGGCCCTTTCCTCTGTGACATTGCTGTCTGCACCCTGTAAAAGTTCTGGTAGATCTGTCACCACCACAACCAGTCGATGTGCAACGCTAACACCATGCACTAACTAACAGTGCTTTCGTTCACTAGTGAAACGAAGTCACCACTAGCAGTCTTACCATGCACCATGTCTGACTACTACTTGTACTACAAGAACTAGCTACAAAAGTTTACACTGTGCAATCATTGCAATATTCTCCAGCCTAAAGCTATCTGTACAAGTGTGATCAGGTTTCTCATTTTTGTTCCGTGTTGCACTGGACTGGAGCACTGACTACAAAACCAGTCAGCACCTTGCTCCCAGTGACTTTACTTTCTGCACAGTGACAGAGGTTCAGGCAGAACTGTCACCACATGAACCACAACGATGATGTGCAGACTGTAACTTTTGTTTCAAGGAAAACTGGGAAAGCAAATACACACTAGCAGTGCAAAATAGTACGATTACTATCTTCACTACACGAATTACACTACAGTCAACAGTTTAAAATGTGACCACAGTAAGCACAGAAAAGGAATAATTTTTGCCAATGCGCCCTACATGGTAAAACTCTTGCTTCATTACAGGCAGGAAATCGATCTAAAAAGTCGGGTGAATGACAATAGACAGATCAAAATACTTCATTATGCTCACATACTGGTTTGGCTTTATGAAATGTGAAATGTACAAACTGGGAAAAGTTCATTCTAGCTGGATTATTTTACAATTAAAAAAAATTTAAGTTAGGGTCACAGCAACATTGACCAGAAGTAATGCCAGTTTAAAATCTTTTCAGGAGATTTGAGCACTGAACAGAACAGAACAGAACAGAACAGAACAGACCACCACAACAACCACACACACACACACACGCACCACACACACACACACACCACACCACACACACACACACACGCACGCACACGCACGCACGCACACGCACACACTGTAGCACTAATACTTCGGACAAAGAAATTGTCCGAAACCCATGTAGTGAATCAACCTGAAAGGAACAAAATCAGTTCTGTTCAAATTTACCTCTGTTTCATTGTATGTACAGCACTTCCTTTATCACCCTGCAAAAAAAAAAAAATCAAACCACACGACTATTAAAAATAGTTTCTTCATGCAAATACACAATACCAAGGGCATCAGTAATTATTCCCCTACCCCATCCCCAAATTAAAAAAAAAATGAAGATTAAAAAATGTGACTAGTTTTAATGACCATACAGACCAATGGGGTTAACCTACAGCACTTTTCATTACCCTGCAAAAAACCAAAACACACACACACACACACACACACACACACACACACACACACACACACACACACTGTTAACGATATATCCATCACAGCTTCATGCAAATACATCATACCCAGACCATTAGTAATTATTCCATCAGACCTCCCCCCCCCCAAAAAAAAAAAAAAGTAACAAACATTGGTAACTAGAAGTTTTAAAGGCCATCATAATTATAGACCAATAGGACGTAGAGTGGACGACTGTGGCACAAGAGTTGGGTACCTGGTCATAAAGAAAACCAGGCCCTTTCCTCTGTGACATTGCTGTCTGCACAATGTAAAAGTTCTGGTAGATCTGTCACCACCACAACCAGTCGATGTGCAACACTAACACTATCCATCAGCATGTTGGGTGACTAGGCTGGTCTCTTCAGTGAGATCAAGAAGTGAAGGGGGGGGGGGGGGGGGGATCGCCTTAGAACAGCAGACTTGGGACTTCACATATTGCAGCTAGAGGTACGTTAGTCGTGCCACTATCTGACCAAATATCACAGCGTTGTGCTTTGTATAATGCAGTACTTGATCATTGATAGCTTTAACTAGCGAGGCATCGTCCAGTCCTGTTTGATGTATTTATGATGTGACGTGCATGTTCCTTTACTTTCCTTCCAGCTAACTGAAACCAGCACCTCAAATTTTATATTTACATGTCTGTGTGGACGCGTGATTAAGTTACTACTACCACCTACGAATCAAACCAGCGAATTCATTTATGCCATATTTTACAAGTAGAATGAATTCATTGCTACTGAATGTCTACGCTAATTTAAAACTTCAATAAAGGAAATTTTTCAGTGAAGAACTGTAGCACCAGAGTCAGTCACTGACTACCAGACAGTCAGGACCTTGCTCCCAGTGACTTTACTTTCTGCACAGTACATGGCTCAGGCAGAACTATCACCGCATGAACCAACATCATGTGCAAACTATAACACGTCTGCTGACTATCATAGTAAATAATTTGTTCAGTGTAAAAAAAAAAAGTTTAAAAAAATTTACCCTCATAAGCCTGCACAATGTTTACTATATTATCAGTATATGCAATATGAACTTTGCGTGACCAAGACAATTTTAAATATGCTCACAGGCAAAAAACTGACCTTTTTCAAACACGATACAAGTCCAGCCCACCATGGTCGAAGGGGGGAAAAAATCAGATTCCACCCTTCCCCGTGAGGATGCCAGGGGATCTCGGTATGCATAGCATCATCACCTGGAAAATGCCAGAAATGTTCCCTTCTCTATCGCTGTCTTTTTCCTTCAATGGTCTCATCGTTTAGTTTTTTCTACATGGATTTTTTGTGGCGAATTTCAAATTAGTAATCGGCAAATATGGTTCCACATATAATAATTTTAATAACGACTTAAGATTGACAATGTTCTGTCAGCAATACCTAGCAATATTTAAATTTGTCTCCATCCACAGAAAAGCTAAGACTGACAAAACTAAACAAATTCGTGTGGGTAACAACCCATGCATAAAAACAAAAAGCAAAAAATAATAAAATTCAAACAAAACTACAATCTTTTCATCCCAGCACTGAAAAAGTTTAACAGAATAATGCCACCCCACCACCTGCTTGCACGTTTGAATACGATAGATCTACCGAAATCTAAAAGTGCCAGAACATTCCATTTTATAAAGCTTACTAGATCTAGCCCGATACCGGTATATGTAACCCCTCTATATTAAAAAGAAAAAACACCGATGTAAAGCTATGTCATTTTGCTTTTCATCCTTCCAAAATGTGATATAGATCTAAAAACGTTTTAAATATTTCTGTTCCTTTTCACACTGTGAAAGCTACATAGACCTACCGGAAATGAATCTTGGGGCCATTTTATTTTCTTCGCTTCAAACTCCATACTGTTGAACATTTACCCTTCGTTCAAGTGTTAACTCTTTCCAACGTTAAACTTTTTGCATTTTAAAAAATCAGAGAAGTATTTTTTTCCAAACATTAGATAGAAACAATATATCCATTCATCGCAAGGAAATTAACGGTTTATTTGAAATACCCATTTGGCAGGTTTCAAAGCTTTCTTAGTACTGCCTGCTAAATATAATGTCAGAGGAGTTGCAATTAATTTTCAACAAAATTTATGTGGGGCTATATGAACAAGAACACTAAATGAATAACAACAGACCAACCTGTGAGCTTCTTCTGCATTCCTGCATGTCCCAAAGCCAACTGCCAGTTTGTCCTCGACCAGCCCAGACGTCGGCTTTTGAAGAACCGTCTGCCACGACTGAGTTGTTTGTGAGCAGTTATGGTTCCTGCATCACGTGACTTTCCCACTTTACGCTTTTGACACAAAATTTCTGCAACCCCAGGTGTGTTTTTTTTGTTTTGGTTTGTTTTGGGGTTGGGTTTTTTTTTGCTTTTTTTTTTTGGGGGGGGGGAGGGGGGTACGCTTACAAAACCGCACACACACGGGGACTACATGCCAAAAAAAAAAAAAAAGCACATGAGTGGGTATTTCTGTATCTTGGAAATAAAAAGAATGAAATAAAAATAAAATGTATGTGTGTGTGTTGTGCGTGCGTGCGTGCGTGAGTGCGTGCGCGCGTGCGCGTGTATGTGTGTGCACGTGCGCGCATGCGTGCATGTGTGCGTGTGTGTGTGTGTGTGCACGCGCGCGTGCGCGCGTGTGTTAAATCTAAATTACTTTGAAGATAATGAATAACACTCATGTGCTTTTTCACATTCAGTCCCCGCGTGCATGCTGTTTTACAAATTTAGTCATCCATTCCCACTAGCGCACAATGGCCTACTCTTCCCAAAGGTGGAACAGGTTTTAATGCGTGTACAAGATGCATTCGCACACGGGACTTTGGTTTCGTCTCGTCCGAAATGTGTACGATTGGTGTAAGACATTGGCATGATCAGATCATGATAATTATACCCATGGGTATGCAGGTAGTAACACAATTTAAAGAGAAGAAACTGAAAGAACAATGATCAATACCTTTTATGTTTTGTTTTTCTTCTGGAAAACATAGTGGAACTTTAGTTGGAAAAAACAACGTTTTAATATTTCGACATGTTATTTCTGTACATAGATCTTATTCTCCTTCGTGGGCATGCCGAGACTCTGTCAGAAATACACAGCATCCCCCCACCCCTTTGAAAATTTTGTGCTTGGAATTACCTCTTTTCTATCCCTCTCTTTGTTTCTGCCGTGTTGTTCCTTTTCTTCCTGTCACCTCCTTCCTTCTCGTCTATTTTCTGCCTTCTTGGGTCCATTCTCCTACCTTTTTTTTTTTTCCTCCAGAAAGACTTCAAAGACAATAATAATAATAATAATAATAATAATAATAATAATAATAATAATAATAATAATAATAATAATAATAATAATAATAATAATACATGGAATTTATATAGCGCTATATCTTGTAAAAACAAATCAAAGCGCTTGCACTCGACCCTCACAACAAACAACCAATGACAATAAATAATTCTAGCAAAATCGAAAGCACACACGCGCGCGCGCGCGCGCGCGCGCGCGCGGCACACACACACACACACACACACACACACACACACACACACACACACACACACACACACACACACACCACACACACACACACCACACACACACACACACACACCTATAGAGGTTATACATTTTGACAGGGTGAATGGAATTTCAAATGTTGGAGGCAGGGACAAATAGGAGATGAAAACAGAAGGTAAAAATCTTAGGTTTGAAACAAGTGTGTCTTGAGGTTGGATTTAAAAGTGTCATATGTAGGCTTTTGCCGAAGGGATAGAGGGAGGTCATTCCAGATTGATGGACCAGAAATAGAGAAAGAGCGGCGGCCAACGGTAGATAAGTTGAATCTCGGAATTTTTAAGGATAAGGTATCTGCAGCCGAGCGGAGGGTACGAGAAGGTGTGTACACGTGAAGACATTCACAGAGGTAGGAGGGTGCTGTTTTGTGGAGACATTTATAACAGAGAGTACTGATCTTGTAGTTTACTCTCTGACAACCATTCTCTCCTATGCCGAGGTTGGATGTGCTGGGCCTGACTTGTCAGGCGCTTACCGGCAGCGCAACGAATTTTCGCTCATGTGACAGACAACAATAGTTGCTGTCTACGTCTTAGCGTTCGACAATGACGACGACGAGGAAGACTTTATTCATGATTGTATTGAATTGGATTGTTTTGCGTGGCTTACAAATTTTTTTTTTTTTTTTTTTTTTTTTTTTAGCTGTACTGCATTGATTTTATAGTGTGGTATTGTAAGGCACTGTACCATATTGTATTGTATTGTATTACAAGGAATTGACTGTATAATCATGTGTTGTGTTGTATTGTATGGATGTGTTGTATTGCATTGTAAATGAGTTTCACTTTTCAGTTGTTTTGAAAGCTTGCTTACCGACGGGACGGGTGAGCCTCATGGTTAGAGTGATGCGCATTGCGCTCATGATCTGCTGGCCCGGGTTCGAATCTCGTTCAAGAGGATTTTTCCTCTGGAATTTACATCAGTGCCGACTCCACTCCTCCCAAAATGTTCTTCGGATGAGTCTATAAACAAGGTCCCGTGTGCGAACGCACGCAGAACATCTTGTGCTAAACCCGTTCCACTTTTCGAAAAAGTAAGGCCATTGTGTACCGGTGGGAACGGATGACAAAATTTTACAAAACAGCATACACGTAGGGACTGGATGCAAAAAAAAAAAAAAAAAATTTTTAAAGCGCACATGAGTGCTTATTCCATTATCTCCGGAAAAAAAAAGATGAATAAAATGAATGATATGAATGAAATAAATAAATAAAATAATAAATAAATAAATAAATAATAAAATGAATGTTCAATTAATATTATGTTGAAGCAAAACGGCACTGGAACTTTAGAGGAGGTAGGGGGACGAGATAGGCTGGTGGTTAGAGTGATGCACTCGTGATCTGCTGGACCCAGGTTCGAATCTAGTCAAGAGGGATTTTTCCTCTGGAGTTAACAAATCTCTCTGGGAAATGGATGACGAAATTTACAAAACTGCATACACACGGAGACTGCATGTAAAAAAAGGCGCATGAGTGCTTATTCTATTATCCTCGAAATAAAAGGGGAAAAAATGAAATGAAGGATTCTGGGCGGGACATTCAGTAGTGGATCACACTTTTTTTTACACTCCATTAATAAGTGTTGATTGAGTTAACTATAAGGTTGTGATTATTGTGCTTTTTGTTCATTTTGAACACACACGCACGCGTTTCACATGCACGCACACGTTTGCGCAGGCACGTACACATACACACACACCACTACCACACACACACACACACACACACACACACACACACACACACACACACACACACACACACACACACACACACACACACACACACACAACATACATACATACACACACACAACACTCACACACACACACACCATACCCCACCACACCAAACCACACCACACCACACCACACCACACCATACCACACCGACAAGTCATATAAAATCAGATTGAATGCATGTTTAATAATCCACTGGTAGGATGGCACATTTCAAACATGAAACATTCATCTCGTAATTGTAAATCAGTAATAAGAAAATTCAATAAAATCTCTCTCTCTCTCTCTCTCTCTCTCTCTCTCTCTCTCTCTCTCTCTCTCTCTCTCTCTCTCTCTCTCTCTCTCTCTCTCTCTCTCTCTCTCTCTCTCTCTGTCCATTTTTAGAAATGGTGGTTACATTTCTCGGCATGAAACATGGACATACAATGGTTGTAAAATTGAAATTGTGAATTGTTATAAATATTTGGGTCTGGTTTTCAGCACCAGGCTATCCTTTTCAAAAGCTGTTGGTGAGATGTCAGTTAAAGCAAGGAAAGGGGTCATTGACTTTTTTAGAACCCTCTGGAAACTAGGTGATTTTTCAGTTGATATTTGTCTTACATTATTTGATTCACAGATAAGACCTATTCTTTTGTATGGTTCTGAAATCTGGGGCATGACTTACTTTTCTATATCGGAGAAAGTACACACGTTTGCCTTAAAAAAGCTGTTAAACGTCAGCCCCAGAACACCAAATGATATGGTTTATGGTGAAACTGGGCGATACCCCCTCTATATATTTTCTTTTATGTCATGCATAAAATATTGGCTACGTCTTACAAGAATGAATCAGGCCAGACTCCCTCGTCAATCCTATATTATGCTTCTATCATTATGTGATCAAGGGCGGATGTGCTGGGCATCACATGTGCGCGACACATTGTATAAATTTGGATTTTGGTTTGTTTGGGAAAACCAAGGTGTGCAAAATATAAGAGGATTCTTATCTACATTCAAGCAGAGATTGATTGATTGTCACAGTCAAAATTGGCACGCGCATATTCAAGAAAGCAGTAGGTTTGCAGTTTATCGGAATTTTAAATCCTCTATATCACTGGAATCGTATTTCACCGTTATCACTAACAAACACATCAGAGATGTGCTCATCCGATTTAGAATCGGTGCAACTGAAATACGTACACATAAAATGCGATATGCTACTTTCAATCCGGGTGATCTGAAATGCCCCCTATGCAATTCTTGTCTTGAAGATGAAGTACACACTTTATTTTACTGTAAATCTCTGAATGATTTGCGACAAAAATACATCCCATCTCGTTATAGGCAATACCCTTCAGAAAAAACATTGAAACTTATGATGCAAGATGACAAAAGCCTTCATGACTTAGGACGATTCATATATCATTCCAACAAAAGGCGTTCTGCTTTAGAATGATGGCTGTAGCAAAATGATTAACGTATTTCTCAAGTTGTTTCAGTGTCTTATGCTACTCTGTGTACAATTTGTGCCCTAATTATCAATTCTCTAATCAATTTTTGTTATTCATTCATTTATTTATTTAGTTACTAAATTTATGTTTAGTCTAAAATGTTGCAAACATTCTAATCAGATGTATGCTAATACCACAAGTGAATGTTATAATCGTTGTGCTTGGAAGTGTTTTCAGGTGCATTCTTGGAAAGGATTGAGAACGAAATTAATGTGTGGGGGAGGGGGGGGATAGCGAGTGTGTGAAATTGTAATGGGTCCGGTGGCCTTCTACAATAAAATCGTTCAGAGTTCAGAGTTCAGAGTTCTCTCTGTCCAAAAGTCCTTGGATGAGACTATAAACCGAGGCCCCGTGTGCAAACGCAAGCAGAACATCTTGCACACATGTTAAATCCTGTTCCGCTTTTCGTAAGAGTAGGCGATTGTGCGCTGGTGGGAACAGATGACAGGATTGACAAAACTACATACACACGGGGACTAGATGGAAAAAAACCACACGAGTGCTTATTCCATTATCCTCGATATAAAAGAATAACTCCTCTCTCTCTTTTCTCTCTCTCTCTCTCTCTCTCTCTCTCTCTCTCTCTCTCTCTCTCTCTCTCTCTCTCTCTCTCTCTCTCTCTCTCTCTCTCTCTCTCTCTCTCTCTTCTGAGTCACTTCTTCAATGTATACCAAGCATATACCCATAGTTATGATAACTACTAACTAACCTAACTAACTAACTAACTAACTAACTAACTAACTAACTAACAACTAAATGAATAATGAATAATGAATAACTGAATGAATGAATGAATGAATGAATGAATGAATGAATGAATGAATGAATAAACAAACAAATAAATAAATAAGCTCTCAACTACTACAACGAATAAAAGAAGGAGGAAACTACCGCAAGACAGAAAAACGACGCAAGTCCATTTGTTTCTGCTCCAAAATGGACTCGCCGTATTCCGAGGTCTTACGGCATACTTTAGTATGACAATGCTATCTGCCAGTCCAAGTAGAGTATGTATGTATGTATGTATGTATGTATGTATGTATGTATGTATGTATGTATGTATGTATGTATGTATGTATGTATGTATGTATGTATGTATGTATGTATATTCGTACAAAGGCATCCACAGAAATAATAACCAATTTTTGTGAAAGACTAGCCCCCTGACTCAAAACTCAGGATAGTGCGAATAAATTTGGTAAGGAAAACGAGCAATCCTCATTTGATGATCATTTCCAACTTTTCTCATCCCTACCTGGTGTTGATCTATGGCCTCCCCCCTCCCCCCCAAAAAAAAAACCAAAAAAAAAAAAAACAAAAAAAAAACCACCCAAACCAACCAAACAAAAAAAACAACTCACAAACAAACAAAAACAAAAAAAACCCACAAAAAACAAACAAACAAACCAAATACACACTACATTTTTTTCATTCTTTTTCTTAAAAAAAAGCTGAGAAAACCAGCAAAAGATGTTTCTGACTGGCACTGTAATAAAAGATACTACATGAGCCTGTAAGCCAACCGTTATGTGTAACCGTACAAGGCCTCCAGATTGTTGACTGTTGCATCTCTACAGTGTAACCAGCCCATAGTCAACTTGACCTCAAAGCAGAGAGAGTTGACACAGAGGCGGATTTCACGGTAAACAGAAGACAGACAATCCTTCAGTGTTTTCCATCTTCGTGATATAATAATAATCGTCATCATCATCATCATCATCATCATCATAATCATAATAATAACGACAACAACAACAACAATGATGATGATGATGATGATGATTATTATTACAACAACAACAACAACAACAACAACAACAATAATAATAATAATAATAATAATAATAATAATAATAATAATAATAACAACAACAACAACAACAACAATAACAATAATGATGATGATGATGATGATGATGGATGATGATGATGATGATGATGATGATGATGATGATGATGATGAATGATATAATAATAATAATAATAATAATAATAATAATAATAATAAATAATAATAATAATAATAATTGATGATGATGATGATGATGATGATGATGATGATGATGATGATGATGATGATGACGACAACAACAACATATGGGATTTATGTAGCGCTGAATCTTGTAAATTACTTATGTTAATGTTATCACAATCTATTGATTGACTCAAAGTGTGGTGTGTGTGTGTGTGGCCGCGCGCGCGCGCGCGGTGTGTGTATGTATGTTGTGGGGGGGGGGGGGGGCGAGGGGGTGGAGCACTGACTGACTGACTAAGTAGGTAACTACAACATTGGTCACCCAGACGACAATCTTCCTGTGACATCATTCCTGATGCTCCTCATGACGTCAGTCTGCCTGTGACATCATGTCCTGATGTTCCTCGTGACAACAATCTGCCTGTGACATCATTCCTGATGCTCATCCAGCCATTGGTCACTCGATGAGCACCTCAAATGATCACCAGGATTAATTACACTGTTATCAACCCCCGAAGTGGAAATGCGGTTACCTTAATGATGGGGAAAAACAGTCACATATGCAAAAATGTCACCATTTGGTAGCCAAAGAACGAAGAAAAAAACCCAAACAACAAAAAACTGACACACCCTCCCCTCCCAAGAAAAAAAAGACAACAGCAACAGCAATGAAAACTTACCAAACAAACTGTCCGTTTTTCAGTTGTTGTTTTTTTTTTTAATTATTATTTTTCATTTTCTAGATAGATGTTGACAGAGAGTATTCTTTTAATTTTCAGTAAATAATGTGACGCTCCACCACATAATGAGACGGAGTGCACCTGATGTCAATTTTAAGTTATTGACATGTTATTAATGTGCAATAAAGTGGCTATCAAATACAGAAAACAGATTGAAAATCGGACAGTTCTGTGTAAAGTTATTACAAATTGAAATGATAGACTGCAGGATGGGACAAAATGAGAAACGGGCAAGTTTATCTTAGTAACAGGTTGTCAGAATGAGTGCTTTGGTATTTTCAAAACACACTTAAAAGCAAAGGTAATAAAAATTATGCCTTGATATTTCATTATAAGGTAAATAAACAGATCTAGTTTAATAATCTATCAAAATCTCAAAATTGACAACTTGACCCCCACCTGCCTTTAAAGGCTCCTAGCGCAAAATTGGGTAATGTGCTAAGCGACTCATTTCGTGGTGGAGCGTCACTTAATGATTATAGCAACTTTTGACTTTAAAGTTGCTTTCTAGGGATTGTTTTTGCCCTTTTGAGTGATTTTCTTTTTTCTTGTTCTTCTTCTTTTCTTCTTGTTCTTCTCTTCTTCTCTTCTTCTTCTTCTTCTTCTTCTTCTTCTTCTCGTGGAGTGTACAGACTTACGGAGTATGCAAACACACACACACACACACACACACACACACACACACACACACACACACACACACACACACACACACACACACACACACACACACACACACACGCACACACACACACAAACACACGCACGCACGCACGCATGTACGCACGCACGCACGCACGCATGCACGCACGCACGCAAGCACACACAAGTCCTGTGCACGAACTCATGCAAAACATCTTGCACACACGCTAAAACTTGCTCCGCCTTTCGGAGGAGTTGATCATTTGTGCCGGTAGGAACCGAGGACAAAATTTGTCTGACCACCTATACACGGGGATTGGGTGTAAAAAAAAAAAAAAAAAAAAAAAGTACACGAATTCTGATTCTATTGTCCTCCGAATAAAAGAATGGACAAAACCTAATAAATAATATCACACACACCACACACACACACACACACACACACCACACACACACACACACACACACCAAAATCACACCAAAATCACATCTAGATTCAAACACTTACCGACACAGAACATCCAAATATAACCCCATGATAAAGCGTTCAACTTAAAGATTTCTTTCTAGCTAAACTTTTCTTAACTTTTTTACCGAACAAACAGTGCCTAAAATTGTCTCCTGTAAACAGAACCCAAGTGTTGAAATGAGTTGACATTCACAATAAAGAGACCCCCCTCTTGTCCTCAAGACTTTTCTGAGAGCTTTTTTCCCAAACAGTGCCCAAAACATTCCCTGTAAACGAGAACCCAAGTGTAATAGACAAAGAAGTTGAACACATTCCCAAAAAAACCCCTCGTCTGTCTCAAGCCTTTTCTGACTGAATTTTTTCCCGAACAGTGCCCAAAACGTCTCCCGGTAACGAGAACCCATAGTAATAGACAAAGAAGTTGAACACAGCGTTCCACGACAAAAGACTCCCTCCCTCTCTCTCTCTCTCTCTCTCTCTCTCTCAAGCCTTTTCTGACTGAACTTTTTTCCCGAACAGCGCCCAAAACGTCTCCCTGTAGCGAGAGCCCATAGTGTAATAGACAAAGAAGTTGAACGTGGCGTTCACGTAAGTGAAAATCTCCGCTATCCACAACCCAGCAAAGAAGATGTTCTGGTTCCTGCGCCCAGAATTCACCTCAGGGAAAAACAACCACCCGAACCGAACCAACGCTACAGGCGCCATGCAGGAAATAAACAGAATAGAATTCCCGATCAACATCTTGGTCAAAGCCACCTCCGAGCCGAAATCGTGGACGACGTCTCGGACCTCCAAGTCATGATCTGCCGGAGTTGACAATGGTCATAATGGTCATGGTCGTCACGATAATAGTCACCACCCCTGGGAATACCCACCCCGAAGACAAAACTGTCCAAACGGTCGATGAGCTCTTTATGGGCGAGGTATACAGGTCCTCCTTCCAGCGCTGTAGTCATAGCGAACCCGGTTTCGGGGTCGTAGACACACCCGAACCGAAACCTGAAACCACGATGAAGAAGAGACTCAACACCACAGCGCTAACCACGAGGATAAACACCGCCATCGTTCGGGTTCTGAGCAGCATCTGGACTTTAGAGGGTGGAAGACGCACAGACATCGCTCTATGAAATCACCGCGGACATGATCGGGGAGATGAAGCAGAACCCTATGAAACCTATAATGTTGTTGTTAGTCATGAACAAGGTCATGGGCCCGAACATCTCTTTCGTGGTGAACTGGATCACCACTTGCTCCCCATGTAACAACATCGCGGTGAGGAGATACAACTCGTCGGCTAAGGAGAGGGTGAAGAGCACAGGTTAAACCCGATCTTTCAGACCTTGCTTGTAAAACACCAGGACGTTCAGGACGTTCACAGGACCTCCCTACAAGGAACAGCAAAGCCAGGGCGTTGTTCTTCACCTGGCGAGCCAAGGCTTCTGTTTCCGCGCTGACGATGTTGTCGGGGTTGTTCCACGGGAGGTATTCCATCTGACTGAAGATGACGTCACGCAGCCCGGTTTGGACAGAGAGAGGTTCTGGCTTAGGGAGTCTTGGGTGGAGATGGGGTGGTGGTGGTTTCTGTGAGGGTGTGGCGGCTCGTGATGTCGTTCTAGTGGGGGTGGGAGAGAAGGAGGAGGTGGTGGAGGTGGTGGAGGAATCCATGAGGAATTTGCAGGATTTGATGACATGTCTTGGGGGGGTGGGGTGGGTGTTAGGGTTGTCAGTTTGTTTGTCGTTTGTTTGTGGGGTTTTTTTGTTTTTGGTTTGGGGTGAGTGTGTGTGTGTGTGTGTGTGTGTGTGTGTGTGTGTGTGTGTGTGTGTGTGTGTGTGTGTGTGTGTTTGTTTTTGTGTGGGTTTGTTTGTTTTTTTTTTTGTTTTTAATGTTTTTGTTTTTTGTTGTTGTTGTTGTTGTTGTTGTTTTGAGGGCTGTTGTGGTTTCTTGGTAGTTTTTTGTTTGTTGTTTTAGAGCTTATGTCTTTTTCCTTTTAAATGTTTTTAAAACACAAAAATTTTTATTAGTTTTAGATTTTCAAGTTCCACTTGCTTTCGTTATTTTTCAGACAAGCAGTTGTATATACGCTTGAAGAAGTCCGAGAAAGTTTATCAGATCTGTTACATAAAAAACAGAGTTAAAGAGTGCATGCAAGCACGCACGCACGCACACACGCACACGGCACGTGCACGCACGCACGCGCGCGCATGCGCAAGCGCGCGCGCACAACACACACACAGATTTTGTCGTTATTTAATTCTGGCCTCTTTGTTATTATATATTTATATATATATATTATATCTATATTATATCTAATATATATATATATATATATATATATATATAAAATAAAATGACAGGAGAATGGACCAAGAAGGCAGAAAAGCAGACTAGAAGGAGGTGTGACAGGAAGAAAAAAGAACAGGGCAGAAACAAAGAGAGGGATAGAAAAGAGGGAATTCCTGGCACAACACTTCCAGGCTGACACGCCCCCGGCATCTCCACGGTGGGGGTGGGGGTGGGGTGGGGGTGGGGAGCCATTGGTTCTAACTCCCTCACTTCAGGGGAGACTGCAGCCACCAGTGTCCAATGTGCTGTGACAGGGAGGTAATTAGATTACTTCCCATGCGATCAGAACCCTGTCGCAGCCGCGTTGTCTTTCTAAATCAGGACACACCTACGAATTATTGTGCGGGCTGTGTGTCCTTGGTTGGTGGTTTGAGACCCCCATTGCACGCACTTCTATCTATCTATCTATATCTATCCTGTAATCTGATGACCGTGGGGACACCACTGAAGACTTGACAACCAGTTCCCTCCATTCCTCTCTTCTCTGTTTGCCTTTCTCAAGTTTTCTTGAGTTCTAGGCCTGTCCATTCGCTGATGTTGTCCTCCCATCTCTTCCTTGGTCTGCTCTTTTCTTCCTCCTTGGACAGTGCCTTGCAGTATTGTTTTTGCTAGTCCTTTTGATCTTGTGACATGCCCGTACCATATTTTAAGTTGACGCTTCTTTATGATTGATAAATTTTCGTAGGGACCAATGGTTTGCTGGATTCTGTTATGCAATGTATATGTATACAATACCATCACCCATTTCTCAGGCTTCTAAAAAAAAAAAAAAGTCCAGTCAAGTTAAAAAGTCTGGTATCCAGTAGAACTATTTGTCCGAAGCACAAGCTAGTAATTCAATTATGGAGCAGTTTTTGTATCTTTCGTCTGTTTTTATTTATTATGTTTTATGCTGGTTTTTTTGTTTTGTTTTTTTTCTGGTAGTTTAAGATAGGACGGATTTTTTTTTTTTAAGAACTTGAGTATTTTCTGTTGTTTTCGTTCTCAGTTTAGCGCTCCCGAGGTTTTTACGTATTGGTGAAATTTTGTCCATTGCCTTGTCTCTTTTCTTCAGAGAGACCTAAAAGATTACCATTTTCTCCACACATCCAAGTCAGATTCGCTGGGCCTGACTTGTCAGGCGCTTAACGGCAGCACAATGCCTGTTCACTCATAAGACAGCAACAATATTGCTGTTTGGAGCGTTCCAAGATTTACTTTTTATTTTTTATTTATTTAATCTTTTACATCGAGGATAATGGAATAAGCACTCATGCGCTTTTATTTACACCAGTCCACGTGTGTATGTATTTTGTCAATCTTGTCATCTGTTCCCCACCAGCACACAATGGCTTTTCTCTTACGAAGAGCGGAAACTGATTTTAAAATAATGCTGTTGCAAGAATGTTCTGCGTGCGTTCGCACACGGGGCCAAGAAGAAGAATAAGAAGGATGAATACCACACAGTTTGATAGAACCACATTTTACGTGAAAGAAGCAGGCATTGTGATAGATACAAATAGTTATGGCAGCCACTGTAGCAGCAACATCGCTTTATATCAACGTATGAAACTTTTTTTTTTTACACTGCTG